>QJPP01003243.1:0-261658 GCA_003996215.1 Jaltomata sinuosa | reverse complement strand
GCATTCAGGACACGTTATGGCCATTATGGAGTTTTCCTAGTGATGTCTTTTTAGGCGTTGACTAATGCCCCCGCCAGCCTTTATGAAACTTTGATGCCAGGTTCTTGGCCGTATATTGACCATTTGTGATAGTTTTTATTGACACAATCTTGGATACTCGCGTAGTAGAGATGAGCAATGAAGCAGACTTGAGGGTTATACTCCAGACTTTGAGGGATCATCGGCTTTACGCCAAGTTCTCAAAGTGTGAGTTTTGGCTTGAGTCAGTTGCATTCCTAGGGCACGTGGTGTCTAAGGATGGGATTAGGGTTGATCCGGGAAAGATTTCAGCGGTTTGTGAGTGGCCTAGACCTACTACTGTTACTGAGGTTCGCAGTTTTATTGGGTTAGCGGGTTACTACAGACGGTTTGTTGAGGGATTTTCTTCCATAGCAGCACCCTTGACTATGCTGACTAGGAAGGATGTCCCATTTCAGTGGTCGGATCAGTGTGAGGATAGCTTCCAGAGGCTTAAAGCCTTATTGACTTCAGCTCCTGTTTTGACTTTGCCGATTGAGGGTCAGAGCTTCTCCGTGTATTGTGATGCTTCTGGGGTTGGTCTTGGTTGTGTGTTGATGCAGCAGGGTCGAGTAATAGCATATGCGTCGAGGCAGCTGAAGGTTCACGAGCGCAACTACCCCACTCATGACTTAGAGTTGGCGGTGGTAGTTTTCGCGCTCAAGATCTGGAGGCATTACCTATATGGGGTTCACTGTGACATCTTCACCGATCACCGTAGTCTTCAGTATATCACGAGTCAGCGGGAGTTGAACTCGAGACAGAGGAGATGGGTCGAGTTACTGAAGGACTATGACTTTACTATTCTGTATCATCCGGGCAAGGCAAACGTGGTAGCGGATGCCTTGAGTCGGAAGACAGTGAGTATGGGTAGCCTAGCTTCTCTTCCAGTTTCAGAGCGTCCATTGGCCTTGGACATCCAGTCCTTGGCTAACCATTTGGTTAGGCTTGACTTGTCGGATCCTAGCAGAGTTCTTGCCAGTATGGAGGTTCATTCTACTTTGTTGGATTAACCCAATATTAATCCAGACAGATTCAGGAGCGTCAGTTTGAGGATCAGCAGTCTGTGTGAACCTTCGTAGATCGGGTTGTTCAGGGTGAGACCAGTCGGGCTACTCTAGATTCAGATGGGGTTCTGAGGTATGATAGTCGCCTTTGCGTTCCGAGGATTAGTGATTTGATTCAGTTGATACTTCGTGAGGCACATTGTACTAGATATTCCATTCACCCTGGCACAGCGAAGATGTATAGAGACTTGAGACAGCTTTACTGGTGGAGCGGTATGAAGCGGGATATAGCGGAGTTTGTATCTCGATGCTTGAACTGTCAGCAGGTTAAGTTCGAGCACATGAGACCTGGTGGTTTGATGCAGCGACTTCCCATTCCTGAGTGGAAGTGGGAAGGGATTACTATGGACTTCGTTGTTGGTTTGCCTCGTACTTCCCGTGGGTTTGATTCCATATGGGTGATTGTTGATAGGCTGACTAAGTCAGCACATTTCTTGCCGGTTCAGACTTCTTATGGCGCAGAGAGGTTAGCTCAGATCTACCTTCGTGAGATTGTTCGGTTGCACGGGGTCCCAGCTTCTATCATTTCAGACCGCGGCACCCAGTTTACATCTCAGTTCTGGAAGGCTATTCAGCGAGATTTGGGTACAGAGGTTCATCTTAGTACCGCTTTCCACCCTCAGACAGATGGCCAGTCCGAGAGGACTATTCAGATTTTGGAGGACATGCTTCGAGCTTGTGTTCTTGACTTTGGAGGTTCTTGGGATCAGTTTGTTCCTTTGGCAGAGTTTGCTTATAATAATAGCTTCCATTCGAGTATCGGCATGGCACCTTTTGAGGCTTTGTATGGCAGACGTTGCAGATCACCGGTAGGGTGGTTTGATGGTTTTAGTGCTGGGCCACAGAGCACAGATATGCTTCGAGATTCCTTAGACCGAGTTCGAGTGATTCAGGACAGACTTCGGGCAGCTCAGAGCAGGCAGAAGAGTTATACTGATCGTAGGCTTCGTGCCTTGGAGTTTAGTGTCGGTGACGTGGTGTTTCTCCGTGTATCGCCCATGAAGGGCGTGATGAGATTTGGTAGGCGGGGCAAGCTTAGTCCCAGGTACATTGGGCCGTTTGAGATTCTGCAGAGGGTTGGTAGCGTTGCCTATCAGTTAGCCTTACCTCCGATGTTTTCAGCGGTACATCCTGTGTTCCATGTGTCGATGTTGCGTCGGTATGTCCCAGATAAGTCTCATGTGTTGCAGTGGAATTCAGTTCAGTTGGATGAGGGTTTAGCCTTTGTTGAGGAGCCGACAACTATTTTGGCCAGAGATGTCAGGAGATTGAGGTCTCGAGAGATCCCGGTTGTTAAGGTTCAGTGGAGGCACCGTCCAGTCGAGGAGGCTACCTGGGAGACCGAGAGCGATATGCGGGTTCAGTATCCGCGGCTATTTTAGCCTTCAGGTACCCTCTTGACCTTGACTTTCGAGGACGAAAGTCCTTTTTAGTAGTGGATAATGTAATGACCCATCCGGTCATTTCCACGTTAAGTGTTGAAGTCAAGCAAATCGGCAAAAGATATCGTAAGACCTTTAACAATTTTCTGAACTTTTGGTCAAATGTGTCGGGGATTTTCTCCCAATATATAAAGAGTTAGAAGTCCCCCGAGATACCAAATCGAAGGTCTACGAGTCTAGTTTCCAACGCACAAAACCGCACGTCCAAATAATCTCGGAGCAGAGAGTTATGACTGTTTTACCGCGGACTGTCTGGCAGAAAACGGGTTACGAACCGGGTCGCGAATCGGGTCGGGTTTAACCCGATTTAAGCGTCAATTTTACGTTTTAAAATGCCATTTCAGTTCCGAAACAGTGATAAAATATAAGGGAGGATCCCGAGATAATTCTTGAATATCAAAATCGTGCGTAGGCGAATTACGAGCCTAAACTTAAGAATTTTATTAGTATCGTGCGTATATTTGAAATATTATTTAAAAAGTAAATTTGGTAAAAAGTATATTATTATTACCTTTTCAAAATATTGTAAAAGGCTTATGAAAAATATGTTTGGTACGATATAAGTGTTTACGTATTTATTTTATAAAGTTTTTATACTCCGTAATATTTTAACGGAGATAGTAAATTTAATTATGTTAAAATTTATTATTATAATATAGTAGGTTTTATTGGAAATGATTTTCTAATAATTATGGTATATTTAAAATACTATAATTATTTTACCACGAATTTATGCAATACCCGAATATATATCTAACGGAGGGAAAATGGTTGCCACCTCCACCCCCACGTGTAAGTGGAAGGTGAAGGCAACAAAAGTGGATGGAAAGGTGGCAGCACATATAGTAGTATATATTGATGTATTAGTGCTGAAAGTTAATATGCTTATATATATATTACTGTTGCACACAACTTGCACAGTATTAAATACTCATTCACGTGAGAGGTTTTATGGTGAGAAAAATATATTTGATAAAGTAAATTAATTATCTTGTCAAGTTATTCCTTCCCAAATCCGATTTCGATTCCGATTTAGTTTTGGATTTTATCGGAGTGGTTCGAGCTTGGACATCGTTGTTCCAGCAGCTTGTCATCGGACGACAGGTAGGTTACGGTTTAATTTCCCTAGACTCCGCATATATAGAATAAAATTGTATTAATAGGCATCCTTGGGTTGGTTTATTAGGTTGGTACCACAGACCTTGACCGCTTTATTTATGTCCGCTATTTTTATTCCTCCGTTGCTTGTAGTATTTGGCGATGTATTTTATTTATTTACCCTTGCGGTCCTGTGAGGGCCTTATTGACTCTGGAACATAGACGGTGGGATTTTGGGAATGTCCGCGAGTCCCGGGCATAGAATTATCCTTCTAGGCTGGTTATGCTTGCTGAGTAGCTGCGGGCCTGTGCAGGGTCGGTAGGTTGATTGTAAGCTGTTGAGCAGCTATTGTTGTGTGTGAGCATATCATTTCCATGCATATAAAGAGGTTTTATCGATGTTTTACAGTGGTTTTGGCTTTGGGCCTACTGACACTGTTTTCTAAACCTTGCATGGCCCGGGGGGGGCCATTTTTGATGGAAATGATTTGGAAATGGTTGATTTCACTTGTGGTTTAAAATCATCAGTTTTACTATTATCACTAGACTCGGCAGGGCCGGAGTGCTAGATGAGTTTTCTTACTACTTGAGATGATTTTTAGCTTCGGTTGGACCGAGCACATGAGATGACTTTTTACTGTTTAGACCCGGCGACGCCCGGGCACCCTTGGAGGAGTTTTTCAGATATTTTCCTACTATTTTTAGTCCTGGACAGGGTCTGGGCATGCATATTTGAGACTGGTTCTATATCTTGATATTGAGACTGGGACTCTATCTTGATACATGTTCTGATACTGAGATATGGTATGGGGTCGAGGACCTCCATGGACCTTGCTATCCGGGCCAGGAGCTATGAGCTGCGTGTGCCGGAAGAGGGGTATACGGGGGAGTAGAGGTATACGGGCAGAGACCTTCCATGGAACCTACCTGCTGGGCCGGATCGGCGCCGGAGGAGGTACATACAGAGATACTATGGCACTTGAGATCTTCATGCATCATATCATTCATGGTTTGAGGTTCCACCCTTGTTTGCTGTTTGTTGATTGTACGCTCCGGTAGTATGGGATGCCGGAGGGTTTGTTTTCCCTTGGTTGTGTTCCTCGGTTGTATGGGCGGCCGAGGGACTGTAGGTAGACTTTTGCTATTTATTTACAGAATGGTTCTCTATTATGGATAAGTATGAGATTGGTACTGTTAGGGTGTTAGTTTCTGGATTTGAGGTTGATATGATTAGTTGAGTATTGATTCATGTCTTGAGCATGCCTATTATTACTCTTTCTCTCTTCTTCTTACACTTGAGGTTACCGGTATACCGTCCATTTCGTAAACTTATTTGTATACACTGTTGTTGCAAGGACCCCAGGTGCGTTATTTCTTACTTTCACCTGTGCCTATGGTGTGTATATTCTTCTTACTAGCCTCACATGTGGTTCTGTTGATTTCCCTCTGGGCTAGTTCCTGTGTACCTTTCGTTGATTTCTGTGACTACTTGCTTCTATTCTGTCTATTACTGCTCTTTTATCTTTTATGTGCCCAGTCGGCCTATGATACCTACTGGGTACCTTATGCTTCGCATTTGGTGCTCACCCCTACCCCCTGCATCTTTGGGTGCAGATCCTAGTGTGGGCCATCGCCGGTAGATCGTTGAGATTCGTGCTTGGAGATCTATTGAAGACTACTTCAGACTGAAGGTGGGCTCTTGGCGATCGGAGCTTAGCTTTAGTTTATCTTTTGCTTCATGTACTCTATCTTCATTCAGAGACATCTGTATATATAGTTTGGTTTACTTGTACTCCATGTATGTAGTTTGGCTCTGTACTATGATACCAGGTCTTGGGGTTTGGTTTAGTTTTCCGCATTTGTATATATTTACATTCATATTATCTATTTCATTCGTCTTGTTCTCTTATTTGTTAGATAGTAGCCCATTACTAGTTGTTCTGGGCTACAGGGATTGATTCACCTACCGGGGGTTGTAGGTGCCATCATGACCGAGAAATCGGGTCGTGACACCGTCTCGGCAGGGAAAGAATGGGAAATCATCAAAGATGACTTCTTTGTTGGCAGAACGAAGGGCTAAATAGCGAGAGTGATTCTCTGAGCCGGTCTGGATTTCCAACGCCTTGGGAAAATGGTCTAGATAGATGACAACACCTTTTTCCCCTCTTCCTTATCGGTAGGGCAATCTTCTCTTATGGCCTTCACCCCCCACCCGGAAATAGACAACCAAGCCCCTTTCTGATCCATTCATTTCTGCAAGCAGGGAGGATCTAGAGCGTTGCCCCCTCCTATTCGAGGCCGGATGGCCGAGCCCCACAAGCACCCAATCTTTCTTTTTCTCTTCCTTCGGTTTGCCTCCACGAATGCGCCACTTAGGAGCCCTACTCATATTCAAGAGGTGCTACTTCAATTCAAGCGCAAGCCCCCCCTTCTATTGCATAACTTAAAAAAGCTATAAACAAATAAAGTGGTCTGGGGCCATTTTTCCATACTAGTTGTCACCTTACGCTGCCATTTTTCTAATATTATTGAATAGCATGGCCTGGGGATAAGATAACTCAAGTGGGAGAGCCGTGTTATGGGTGACCTTATTGCACGGTTCAGAGAGCACTTCTGTATGTGATGCAAGTGAATATCTACGAAAGTTGTCGTAAAGTTTTGTCATTCATTCTGTCATCGACCATATCTATGTTTCTTTGATGGCCCAAGAACACGCTCATTCTTCATCCGTAGAGAGACTTTTGAATTGTGAGGTACCATTACGAGCTCAATTTATACGAGTGTTATTCCGTGAAATAACTCAAATTTCAAATCATTCACTTTCTTTAACTACTCATGCTATGGATGTAGGAGCATCAACTCCGTTCCTTTGGGCTTTTGAGGAGTGGGAGAAATTATTGGAATTCTATGAAAGAGTCTCGGGAGCCAGGATGCATGCCAGTTTCATATGACCAGGTGGAGTGGTACAAGATCTGCCTCTTGGCTTATGTATAGATATTGATTCATTCACACAACAATTTGCTGCTCATATCAACGAATTAGAAGAGATGTCAATAGGCAACCATATATGGAAACAACGATTAGTAGATATTGGTACTGTCACTGCACAATAAGCAAATGATTGGCGATTCAGTGGTGTAATGTTAAGAGGTTCTGGGGTATGCTGGGATTTGCGAAAAGCAGCACCTTACGATGTTCATGACCAATTGGATCCTGACATACCAGTAGGTACCAGAGGAGATCGCTATGATCATTAATGTATTCATATCAAAGAGATGCGACAAAGTATTCGGATCATTGTGCAATGTATTAATCAAATACCTTGTGGCATGATCAAAGCCGATGATCTTAAGTTATGTCCTCCATCACGATCTCGAAAGAAACTATCCATGGAATCTTATGCCGTGTGAAACGTATATCATCGCCTTTCTTAATCGAGACTCAGGTTAAGCTCCATCTCGGAACCTTGTAGGGTTAGGAGTAAAGCATCCCGAGGTTGGCGCATCTCGTTGAGCGTGGAGAAGCATTGGGAACCCTAATTATTTTCTTGGGAGCCATTTATTTTCCGCCCCCTGCCCTGGCATAGCGCTCTGCTTCCAGTTCTTCGGAAGAATCAACTTACGTCTCCCTTCTTAATTGATTTGGGGGAAAAGGAACCGTTTACCAGTTGGGAAGCTAGACATCAAGTAAGTGGTTTGATGAGGATAACTAAGATGACATGCCAGAGTTGGATGTTGGCATAACAGGGTGGTTCCTTACCGCACCGCAGGCGGACACGCGGTAGCGTTCGTGGTGGTGCTTCAGGATTCCAATGTACTGTATCCAAAATCAGAATGAGCTTGCCAGCGGACCACTGCCGTCCCATTCTTGAGTGAGCTGGAGCGCAGCCATCTTATCCACTGAACTAGCTAGAATCTATCACTTCCGGTCGAAGCACTAAAAGAAAAGGACTGGGAAACGCGGCGGCATAGGAACCACAGGACCCCTTACTAATAAAGGGAAAATGAAAGTGTGCTCCTGCGCACTAGCTGAAAAGGCCCTTTCCCTTTTTAATAATATTAAATAAGGTAAGATTTATAGCTCCAACCTAGTCAAGGGGATTTGATGCCCTTTGTATAGGTTGGGTTGCTGGATACGGGATCCTCGTAGTAGGCTGGACCAAGATCCAACCGAGAGAGGGCAGTCTTTAGAAACAACTGGTTGGGAAAGCAAGAGAACGCTTCACGTTTTCTTATCTTCTTCCCGCCCTAGGAGTAGCACAAAAAGAGGGATTAGCATTATTGACCCAATGATAAAGCACTAACACCTTCCTCGTTGGGGCTCCGCGCACTGGGAAAAGACTGACACAACGGGAAACTGGCCACAAGTTACAAAGCTCCAATAAGGTATCGAGAGGGCTATCACAGTCAAGTGTGAATTTCTTACCCGAATTTTGAATTTACCCCTATTCCTATTTAGGGAGTTGAGGAAAAAAATGGCTTGATAAACCGTTCACCACGCACCGGCCACATTCACTTTCCTATTGTAGAGGTTGTAAGTACACAGTGCCACACAAGTAGGCTGCATTTTCTGGAACGCAGTCCGAGATAACCATAATCGTTTATATATAGAAATATAACTTCGATGCTGTCATTTTGAAATGTCTGCTTCAACCGCTCTTTCACCTCCGAAAGATAAAAGTTGGCTTGATGAGCGTAGATGAGAAAGCGGGAGCAAGAAAACCAATAATCTCTTTATTTTCCTTCTACTTAAGGTTAAGGGGCAAAGAGAAGCGCTTTTTCTACTGAGAAAGCAAATGTTCAGCGCGAAGGTTCAAGACTTAGCCGAGCGTTAGCGAAGCTAGATTCTCATAGCGAGGCGCTTTGAGTTAGCGAAGCACTGTAGTAGCATCGAAGCCCTATGTGCTATAATGCTGAGCCAAGGACGCTTCGCCTTCTCTATTGAATCAGTAAACTGAGTTCTGAATGAATTAGCTCCTTGGTAATGGCTTAATCTATAGATAGAAAGCCCTATGATCGGAAACTACCACGTTAGGTTTGGAGAGAGATGGGTCCGGTTATATAATAGGGGAAGCACATGCAAGCTTTTTCTTTCAATAGCATGCCAAATGACTACAGGATCATCGGTCTACTCTACCTCAATTCACCATTTCGAACCTTATACAGAAGGTTTTTCCGTACCAGCTCCTTCTACCTATACCGCAGTTGAAGCACCTAAAGGAGAATTTGGTCTCTTTCTTGTCAGTAATGGAAGCAATCGTCCCTACCATTGTAAAATAAGAGCACCTGACTTTGCCCATTCACAAGGACTCAATTATATGTCCAAACATCAAATTCCAGCAGATGTGGTCACCATCATAGGTACTCAAGATATTGTGTTTGGAGAGGTGGATAGATAGGACTACTAGTTGCTCGATTAGGACCCTAGCTTTATTGCAAGCCAAAAACCCAATTTGTACGCCCCCTTTCTTTATTTAAGGAGATTCTATCCAATTATCCACCCCGATGCGGAAAGGAGTAAAGAAAGAAGAGTTGAATACGGCTTAACAGTAAGAGAGAACCCCCTCATCTCGTGGCTAGGAACATCTATGTAGATGGGATTGGATTCATACTGCCAGTTAGGGGTAGGTATAAACTTTCATTCATCTTTTTCGATCTTCCTTGGAATATCCATCATCTTGGTCTCGCCTTTGTTGAGCTCTCCCTAATCGAAAGTTCCTATTTTGCTACCTCTTCAATCGTCTCCGACTCCCTAAAAAAGAAGATTGGTGACCTAGATGGTCAGGGTCTTTCCTTACCTTAGCTGAGCCTTACGTCCCTTCAACATTCCTATTCATCTTGCCTTGTCTTGGGCACCGTAGTGGACTGATTATCCTATATATAATATCTACTCTAAAGATTAAGAGGATAAAGGGTCTCCCTTCCATATATTCGATTGGGATTGATTCTCAGGATCGAGCTCTTATCAGAGGCGTACCTACCGACACCTATAAAAGTCTTTGGCTTGCACGACGTCTCCTTCCATTTTCTCCAGCTATGAAAGAAAAGAATGGGCGCAACACTTTATTCTCGTCTACCACTCTTTGTTTACTTATGGCCTTCCCGAACTCCTACACGGGGGGAGTCAGATCTTGGAGTAAGATCCTTTCCATGGGCAATCTATTCAAGAGTTTAGGCCTATAATTCAGTCTATGTTTGGGCTGCTGCCATACTCAAAGGCGAGGGGCTCAAAAAGTGGATGCGATCGGACTCAGAGGAGAGGGGAGGCAACTTGGGATTCTAGGCAAAGTGCTTTTTTTGTATATAGACCTTTGTATAGGATAGGATTTTCATTCTTCCCGCCAAAGATAGAAAATAAAGGAGCTCTCTCTTTTTTCCAGCGTTCTTTTTATTTTAAAGGCATATAGTGTGTTCTCGCTTTCAGGGGGAATTCAAGTAAAACTCTAGTACAAGGAGAAAGCGAAAGGCTAGATACCAGGTACAAAATAGAGTATGACTATAATAAATCATAGAGCAGTTGGGAGCATGCCCATCCCATTAGATATCATTTGAGCTTCCCCTTTCCTAAGATCCTGGACGTGGTACTGACGAATGAACTTGGTTACTGGATTGACCGATTTGTTGGCAAGATGAAAGGTCTGTTCATTTGTCGAAAAATATGTTTTCGGCCTATCATCGATTGAACCAGGGGCTGGGCTCTTGTTGACAGACATAAGAAGTGGGATTAATATTAGGGGAAGAGCAGCTCTACTCATACTTCTGCTTATGAAAAGACATAAGAAGCACCCTATAAAACATGCAAGATCTCTTAGTAAGCCCTTGTTGGCATATCAGGTGCCATTGAACACAGTCTAGGGAAAGCATCTCTCTATAGTGATAGTGATCCATTGCCTTGACTTGAGTCTCCACAACATCTATTTCCTACCCGCTTGTAGCGGTTTGTTAGGCTAGGCCGGTTAGAAACTCTCCGCAGTTCTCGATTCTGATTGAACTAGGGAGGATCGGTATTGCTGGGGGAGATTGTTCTTCCTTAGCTGGCTTGTTAACCATGGTCTCTTAAAGATTTCATTCTTTTACCAGCTCTCCCAGCCAACAACCTTTTAACCCTAAGCTTGCAAGCACCTTGGTCACATCTAAGTCCCTATTCAATTATTCTATTTGGGACGGAAAGAAAAAGATCTTTTGATGGAAGATTCTCTCGAAAGCACGGGATGGGCCTTCCCTTCCTTTACGTCATCCATCACCCTGTCCTATAAACTCTCCCCAAATCTCAACTCGTAATTTGAAGAAAAAATATAAGGAAATCCAATTAGAGATAACCCCTTGTCTCTCTTCTTTACCTAATGATGAAGCAAATCCCTAAAGTCAAAGTAGTCCATGAAAGCATCTATTTTTTCCGTTCAAGAATTTGCTTATGTAAAGATGGGGTGAGTCTCTTATAAGATCTCTCTTTCTTCTCTTTTCTTCTATTAGTTAGCTTGGATTGAGAAAGCTCTGCCCAATAGTGCTTAGCCATGTGTGTGTAGACCCAAATGGTATCGCGAAGCCGATCAATGGTAGCCTAAGAGAAAGTCAAAACTACGAGAAGGGAGCGAGAAGTTTTGTGAAGGGAGAGAGAGATTTTCAATTCAGACTTCAATTTGGTGTGCCACGTGTTAATAAGGCAGAGACCGCCCCAAGCTTCGCCCTAATTCCCATCTAAGGTTGAATAAGATTAGCTTAGTCTCACTAAATTCATTCTCGAATGATTCATCGATGGAATTAGGCCTAGGTGTATGAAAATTTCTTGTGATTCCCCTTCTTTCTTCGACGAAGACATACATGCATCGATAGCCAAAGAAGAGCTAGAAAAAGGAAAGCGGCACCGCTCTGTGGGCTTAATAGCTCTATTTCTTGTTCTTGAGCAAAAGGTACGCTCAGCCCCTGATACATTGCTATTTCTTAATCCTTGCATCCAGGGATAATGAGTCGGTTGGCTCTTAGAGTATAGCCTCTCTCGGGGTTAGCGATAAGAGTACACTGGCCCATGTTGTAACGGGCGAACTAAGGAATTCGTTCTTGCAAGGAAGCGTGCAAGTGGGTGAACACATCACCAGCCAAGCTAGTCACTTGGAACATAGAGGTATTCAATTCCCAAGCTTTTGGCCCTTGAGAACCGACTTCGGATTTTCTCCTTAGATAGTGAGTAGCAAAGAAGGGTAGGGTTTCAAGTTTAGCGTTTTAACTTCCACGTCCCAGCTCATTGAAGCTACCGCCTATTGATTGAAATTTCCCTCCTCAGCAGGAGGCGGAATTGGCTCCCCCTAAACCATCCTCGGAAGAGTAAGAAAGGAGAAGGTAACGGGAGTTTCTCGCCTCCTAAGAGTATAAAGAAGAGGAGTGTCACCCCAACCAAACTAGACGCACGCATCAAGGCATTCTGCCAATGACCGAAGACGATCACTCAAGAAAGGGGATTCAACCCTCACAAATGCGATGCAGTGAAAGATGTTGCGGACTATGTGGTCGGTGACGTAAAAGATATGTAGACAGCTAGCCAGCTCCACTTTCTAACGAGGTTAAGGCGTGACCTAGAAAATGGAAAAAGTGAGACCCGGGGTCTCATCGAATGAGAAGTTCAAAGATGGAGACCAGGTTCGGGACAAAATTCTAAAGGTTTGAGGGCCCATTGGTTAAAGGAAAGGGAAGGTCATGCTTCCGATATGGAACCGTATGACGTGAGAGTGTCACATATGGTTCCTTTGAGAAGGGTGTGATACCACCACCTATCAGGCCTGACGAACGATCCACGGAGCTGCATCCCTACTCACCTGGTATATGCACATAGCTTTTTCCAGGAGGTTGGTCACCTATCCTAGATCTTCCCATTTCCAAGAAGATCTCGGGCTCGATCTGGGTTAGTATCAAGGTGATTCGTTTTCTTTTCCTATATATATGGTTCCGTGCAGCATTTCCACGATATCGATATGATCAATTAATGGGACTTGGCCAGAAAGTGTTCTTGCCTCTATCATTAGCTCGGGTAGTCCCCGTTTATGGTGTTTTAGTCACCTTTCAATGGCTCCCTTAGTTATGTGTGATGAATTTCCCTATTGAGTTATGAGAAGCGGGCTAGTCCCCAAAAATGCCCCACCCGTAAGTTCCTTTGTCGTTGGGGAAAAAAAAGAAAGAGATTTTTTTGAGATTCAAAATTCTTTTTTTCTCCCATGCATTCCGTTGGTCAACAACCAACTAAATCTATTCTTTTTCACTACTCGTAAAGGCATGACTTAAGCTGTATTGAAGGAATCTTTTTGTCTCAATCAATCAATATGTTTCCAAGAATTCCACGTGTCTTTTCCTTTGATGAGGAAAGTGTCAATTCCAGTGCTACATTTGCGAGAACATGACCTCAATCCACAACAACTATTAACGATTATTCTCTTTAATCGTCCGACACTTAAGGTTCTTCTAATGGTATTTTTGAGGACCATCCAGGGCTTAACTCTTCCAGTGAATGTATAGTGGAGCTTCAATCTGATATACGGGATAAATTAGGAGAGTTGATGCCTAACAAGAGTGCCCAAGAACTTCTTGAAGCGGTCGAAGTTTTACATGGTCAAAGCAATAATATTACTTTTCTTGACTACCTATGGAAAGATTTGAATCAAAACGGAGTAGATGGTGAAGCCTATAATGATGCAGTGGATCTAGCAAAAGATCTCGTCTCCAGCCCACTTGAACAATTTGAAATAATCCCATTGATTCCTATGAAAATAGGAAACTTATATTTCTCATTCACAAATCCATCTTTGTTTATGCTACTAACTCTCAGTTTGGTCCTGTCTTTGGTTTATTTTGTTACTAAAAAGGGAGGAGGAAACTCAGTACCAAATGCTTGGCAATCCTTGGTAGAGCTTATTTATGATTTCATGCTGAACCCGGTAAACGAACAAATAGGTGGTCTTTCCGGAAATGTTAAACAAAAGTTTTCCCCTCGCATCTCGGTCACTTTTACTTTTTTGTTATTTTGTAATCCCCAGGGTATGATACCTTATAGCTTCACAGTTACAAGTCATTTTCTAATTACTTTGGGTCTCTCTTTTTTGATTTTTATTGGCATTATCATAGTGGGATTTCAAAAAAATGGGCTTCATTTTTAAGCTTCTTATTACCTGCAGGAGTCCCACTGGCATTAGCACCTTTTTTATTAATCCTTGAGCTAACCCCTTATTGTTTTCGAGCATTAAGCTCAGGAATACATTTATTTGCTAATATGATGGATGGTCATAGTTCAGTAAAGATTTTAAGTGGGTTCGCTTGGACTATGCTATGCATGAATGATCTTTTATATTTCATAGGGGATCTTAGTCCTTTATTTATAGTTCTTGCATCAACTGGTCTGGAATTAGGTGTAGCTATATCACAAGCTCATGTTTCTACTATCTTAATCTGTATTTACTTGAATGATGCTATAAATGTTCATCAAAGTGCTTATTTTTTTATAATTGAACAGAAGCAAGTCTGAATGGACTTAGTCGTGGAGAATTCCGAGTCTTTGCTTTAGGGATCGTCCCTGCACATCTCCTTACTTTATAGAAGTTATTGCTCCGGTTCCAGAAGGTATAGCTCTCGCTTCAGCTTTTTCATTGAAATCAGAGACTGTTCCAATTTCCTACTGAGATAGGCAAGCGGAGGGAGAACTAGACGTATATTTCAAGGCAAAGATAGGTTAGAATGGATAGATCGTGGGTGGTATTGATGGGATAGATCACTATTGCAGAAGGAGGTAGAACCGGGGGAAGAATTATGGCTATAAAGGTCCTCTCCCTCTTAGGCACATGGTTCTAAAGATTAAATCTCAAAGCGGTACTAAAAATTAGGCAGAAGAAGAACTAGAACTAGAATTCTTCGCCCCTCCCCTTTTACCAAGAAGCAAGTTCAGAACATAAGGATAGTGGGCTCGTCTATTATAAGTTAATAGTTTATGGAGCTATCTCAGATATCTCGAGTAAGGAGACGGGACGGGCTTGATAGTTAGAGTTCTATTTCTAGGAAGGAAGAGACTATCAGGAAGCTCACTCTCGGCCGGGCTCGAAGCATAGGGTAGAACGTAATATCTCTTGTTGGTTCAGCTCATCAACCTATTACAAAAGAGTCCTCAAAGAAATAAGCCATTTTTATGGGATTTTCGTTTCAAGTCCGTAATTAGATCTTCAAGCTTAGTCTAGTCCGAATCCATCCTAAACCAAATAGCGAGGCTAAGCGAGGGGCATAGCGATATAATGTTCATACTCGATCAAATCTAGTAGGAATATCAGGAATAGTAGGATCTAGTAGGAGCCTTCCTTATTCTTCTACCATTCAGGACCCTTATTTTCTCGGAGATAGCCTAGTCTGAGCTAGAATAGCAGATTCATGAGCAAGAGCGTATTTCACAGCTGATTCAACAACAACCATTTTTTCTGGGGAACTTTCATATGAGTCTGTTCTTTCTTTTAATCTACTATAAAGGTTCTATATTGGCTCCTTAATATTCAGGATAATTACACTCTTGAAAGGATCAAGGGATCTACCCTCTCACATAAAGTCTTACGCTCTTATCGTCAACCTTCGTGGCTTTTTGCTCGTTTGATCTCGCTATTTAATTCCTGGTTCTCTCTTTCAAGCTTCTTTCTATCCTTGGGATTTCTTCTCATTCCGTCCGTTCTGCTAGCTGGTGTCACCTTCTCTCTTACTTATATATTCCCATCCATCCTTAACTCTCCTACTCCACTACTTCTCTCCTTCAAGGCGTGATTAATGCGCCTTAAACCTCTCTCTTGAAAATGAGCATTTTTTAGTTGAGCCTTAGAATGTGAACCCATAGGAACAGGGCCCTTCTTCTTTGAAAAAAATCTTCTGAATTATCATGACATCAGTAGGCGCAAAAAGCAAATCTTGGTATTGACTTATTGAAAATCTCTTTGAGATTGCTTAGACAAATCATTTTGTGTGAGGCTGCTCCACCTTTCTTACCTTGTTTTTGGGGCTTCTAATTATGTGACTCATAAGCCCTCCATATCTAAGATAGATGGCTAAAGGGCGGGTTCCACAGTTAACTAAGAAGGCGATCGATTGGCTTGGAGAGGAAAGGAAACCGGGGACTGAAAACAAAAAGGATAGGAATGAATTGAATAAAGAAAGAATATATAGAACCTTGAGCATTTTCTCTACTCGGCTATGGTTGAGAGTAAAAAATGGGTATCCGCATAGAAGGATTGCTGGTATACCGGGTAGATGTTTATCTTTTCGACTTCAGCAAAAATGTTCAAAGCACCACCTTCGTCAATTATCTTAATGTCGAAAGGGAAGAGGACAGGGTCTTACTTACTTAAAAGTCAAAAAAAGGGGAAGTTTACTATCTTAGTTTAACTTCCTTGAACTGGCTACTACCGCGCTATGTGCCCTTTCTTGGTGGGTCATTAATAATCAATTTTAAAAGGAGGGATAAATTTTGACCTTGCTTTGAGTCGTCAGGCTAGTAAAGCGCTACTTCTAAAATGATCGTTAAGGTCATTCACTTGATTCCCTTGGTGGCTCTGCTATCGATGGATCAAGATATGTTACCTATCATGCCAAAGGCGCTGCTGGTGGATATGCCAAAGATGTCCTGGCTCTGAACAGCCTCCGGATGGAAAGGACAAGGAGTTGTCGGATGTCAATCTCTTTTCTTTTATGCTGCATGCAACTACCTTCCATCGGCACATTATTTTCTCTTCTACAACAAACGAACTAAATGGAAGACCATCGAGCGTGAGTGAACTGCTAGCCAAAGTTTCTCGTTTGGAGAAAAATTGTGGTGGAAATGCGGTTGAAAGCTGAAATGAGATAACAGAATGAGTGAAAAAAGTTACTGGAAGTAAAGCCCCTTTTGTTGTGTTGGGCAACATGGGAGTACAAACTCAGTTCCCCGTATGACACACACAATTATTAACGCTCTTTCTCAATCAGGTCTAGAACGCACAATCTTATTCAACATTTCCCTTTGTCTTTACTACTCGATCGGAGGGCTTATGGACGCTTTCCTATTTCTTTCTGTTTTATGTCGCTAATGGTTTCTTAGGCCGCTTTAGCTGCATGTTCGTGCTGTTTAGTTTAAAGCAATAGAGGGCGCCTTCACTTCGTAAGGCATGGCACTATGCCTTACTCGCTCTGGGAAGTACTTCTTTTATGCAGCTCACATAGTCCTATTCGACTCTTCCAAATCTATGAGTGAGATTTCAATTCTCTCAAATGTAGGGTACCTTTCCTACTATCGGTTTCTTTCATTAGAGATGAATAAACCCAGCTTAAGGATTCCATCGGAATGGATTGCACTTTTCTTTCCCACTGGTTTCAAAGCGCTGTTTTCAACCCCATGAGTAGTCAGTCAATGCACGATGAGGAACTACCAACCGGTAACCAATTGATGTCGAATTCCGGTAAAGCGAAAAGCGCCTTTATCTTTAGTTGGAAATAAATATAGGTTGGATTTCCACTTCTATAAGCGAACTCAAACCACAAACGTTATCTATCCTACCGGTGAGTTAGAGTTAAACGCCCTATTCGCTATACCGTTGGTGACGCTTATCACACTTTCAATCGGTTAAACGCATTCTCTTACCCCTTGAACTTATTACTGTCCGCTTTGCAGTCAGAAATTCAGATTGTGACCTCCTGGTTACCAGTTTGGACCAATCAAGCTCAGATAGCACTACTGGGTGGTGGATTATCGTCGTCCAGTATCTAACAGAAAAGACGTGAAGTAAAGACGTGTTCTTATTATATGTAATTTAGAGTCACTTTTAACAGTATAAGGTACGGAACCCCATGCCAATTTTATTAATACCCCGTTACCTTGAACGATAGATTGGTTTGACTCCCTTCAACCCAGGCAAGCGATTATTCTCTCTACGGTACCACCTCTTTCAACGCGGAATAGCTGAACAATCGGAATAAAAGTCCTATTTTCACCTTTCTCGAATTTTCTTTCTGTGGTGACTCATCAGATTATAGAGTGAAACCTTTAGTGAATGGATTTAAATAGGCTTTTTAGAATTATACCCCTAAAGCAGCGAATATAGGTTAATGCTTTCCTTTCTTTTCCCTTCCCCGTTGTCCTTATTGTATTGTCATATTTCCAGTTGGATGAAAACAATGCTTTCGTAATTCATACATCACTAGTCCTGATACCGCATCTTATCCGCTTTTCCCTAGAACTATCAATATACCGAATAGCCAATTGGGAATTATACTTTTCATAACTATACTAATAAGGGATAGGGAACGGAAGGGCAGAAGTGAAGTAACGAAAGACGTTTCCTAGGATTTTGAAATGTGTTTTTAATTCCAACCTTTTTAGAATGGATAGGCGCTTGGTACCTGTAAATACACTTTTTAGAATGATTTTATGCCCGGTAAAGGGGACTGATTTTTCATTTTGATAGGTAGGGTAGGAATATACCTAAGAAGGAAGCAGAAGTGAAGTATAAAGTTCCGACGTCAATTGGTTACCGAAGCCCTCGTTTCATCTAACAAAAATTATCGTATAACGAAGAAAGTCACTTTTACGCCCAATAACTCCCATGCTTTCCGTTGGTCAACAACCAACTAACCCAGTCCTTTTTTTCACACAAGCTAGCATTTTTCGAGCAAGAAGCGGAATTGCTTTAATTTCACATGGATCATTTCTTTTTGAAGTGACTACACTAGCAGTAGGACTCCTTCTTTCGGGAGCTATTTTTTGTTTAAAGAAGGATGACATTTCGAATGAAGTACTATTGCGGAGAGTATACATGACTTGGCTCTCAAAAAGCTGAAACAAAAGACCGAATCGAGACTAGAGATGCTTTGGAAAGAGTATAGAGGTACGAATGGAACTCCGCAATTACCGGAAGGACTCCATTTCAAGGATGTGGTTGAGCATTCCTTTATTATGTACGAAGAGCTCAAAGAACATTTTCTCGGGCTAAACAAAATATATTTGGATCTCATTAGTAATGTTTACATTTATGGATACCTATGGCCATATTGTAGGTAGTTAGGACTTGGTTTCGTCAGTGGCATTCTCCCTTCTATCTATCTGAATTATGGAACTTTCTCCCTGAGCTGCGGAACTAACAAGTCTATTAGAAAGTCGAATTAGCAACTTTTACATGAATTTTCAAATGGATGAAATCGGTCGAGTGGTCTCAGTTGGAGATGGGATTGCACGTTTTTATGGATTGAATGAGATTCAAGCTGGGGAAATGGTTGAATTTTCCAGCGGTGTGAAAGGAATAGCCTTGAACCTTGAGAATGAGAATGTAGGGATTGTTGTCTTTGGTAGTGATACTAATATTAAAGAAGGAGATCTTGTCAAGCGCACTCGATCTATTGTGGATATTCCTGTAGGAAAGGCTATGCTAGGGCGTGTGGTCGATGGCTTGGGAGTACCTTTGATGGAAGGGGGGATCTAAGCGATCACGAGCGAAGATGTGTGGAAGTGAAAGCCCCTTAGATTATTAAACGTAAATCAGTGCACGAGCCTATGCAAACAGGTTTAAAAGCAGTAGATAGCCTGGTTCCTATAGGTCATGGTCAACGAGAACTTATAATCGGGGATCGACAAACTGGAAAAACTGCTATTGCTATTGATACCATATTAAACCAAAAGCAACTGAACTTAAGGGCCACCTCTGAGAGTGAGACATTGTATTGTGTCTATGTAGTTATTAGGCAGAAACTCTCAACTGTGGCACAATTAGTTCAAATTCTTTCAGAAGTGAAGGCTTTGGAATATTCTATTCTTGTAGCAGCCACCACTTCGGATCCTGCTCCTCTACAATTTTTGGCCCCATATTTTGGGTGTTCCATAAGCGAATATGTCCGCGATAATGGAATGCATGCATTAATAATCTATGATGATCTTAGTAAACAGGCGATAGCATATCGACAAATATCATTATTGTTACGCTGACCACCAGGTCGTGAGGCTTTCCCAGGGGTTGTTTTCTATTTACATTCCCGTCTCTTAGAAAGAGCGGCTAAACGATCAGACCAGACAAGAGCAGGTAGCTTGAACACCTTACCCGTCATTAAAACACAAGCTGGAGACGTATCGGCCTATATTCCCACCAATGTGATCCCCATTAATGATAGACAAATCTGTTTTGAAACAAAGATCTTTTATCGCAGAATTAGACCTGCTATTAACGTTGGCTTATCTGTCAGTCACGTCGGGTCTGCCACTCAGTTGAAAACTATGAAACAAGTCTTCGGTAGTTCAAAACTTGAATTGGCACAATATCTCAAAGTGGCCTCCCTTGCTCAATTTGTCTTAGACCTTGATGTTGTGACTCAGGCATTACTCAATAGAGGTGCAAGGCTGACAGAAGTACCGAAACAACAACAATATGCACCACTGCCAATTGAAAAACAAATTCTAGTCATTTATGCAGCTGTCAATGGATTCTGTGATCGAATGCCACTAGACAAAATTTCTCAATATGAGAGAGCCATTCCAAATAATGTCAAACCAAAATTACTACAATCATTTTTAGAAAAAGGTGGCTTAACTAACAAAAGATAGATAGAACTAGATACAGTCTAAAAAGAAAGTGCTTTAGCTTTTATTTAAGTTTAATACAATACAAGGAAAGGAAAAAGGTCTCTTAGGGGTACCACAAATAAAAGGAAAAAATAGCTAAAAAGAGTCTGCTTCCTTTAGTTTTGCTTAAAAAAAAGGGTGATCTACTATCAGTTGTAGTCTTCTTGTCAAGTCAAGAGGGAGAGGCTCCTAGCAATGGGGGAAAGGGGAGTGGGTAAGAGGGCTCCTTTCACTTGACTATTTCTCTTTTTTAGGAGGGAGAGACTGAATCCACCTAAAAGCTAAGGGAAGCCCTGAAGTATTCGAAGGCTGATAAAAAGAGACGTGCACTACGAGACCACCAAGACTGATAGGCATTGCGACCAAAAGGGGCAGGTTTTCTTATAGGATCCACCCTCCCAACCAAAAAAAGAATTCCTTGCTGTGGAAAAGCTGTTCAAGTTGAAAAGCATAAAGGTTGAAGGAAATGCACCTTCCCCAATTAGAAGGGTACGGGACTCCTTTTCTTACGCAATTTCCTATGATAGGGTAGGGAAGAATTGAATGAGAGACTAAAAAAGTGAGGCAAACCCACATAAGGAAAGAAATCAATCTAATCACTCCATTTCAAGCCTTAGAGAATCTGACAAAAAAGCCTCAATTTGCGAATTCACCTCCCTATGAGTCCGATTAGAAAAACAGGGATGAAAGGCCTAGTTTTCGGTGAGCTTATGGGATTCAAGTATGACCTTTTATTTTCCTCGATCCGGACTTATTACCATGATCAATTCACTACCAGTGCCCATGTGGCCGAGGTTGTCCCAAAGTGGCCCGATGCTTGTAATGAAAGGACAGACTTTCATCAGCTGCAAACTGGAAGCAGTTTTTCGTTAGTGCGTTAAGGTTGCAAGAACCTACTCCTAACTAAAAAAAGACTCATCTGAGGAGCCACCATTGGTACTAGTCCAGGAGGTCAATACTAGCAAGAATCCCACAGCTACGCTAGTTCGTTAGATATAACGTGTTTCGGTCAGCTTTAAAGGGCAAACTAACCCAGTCGCTTTTTTTGCAGCCTTGTGGAGTCAAGGCGAATCGAATGGTCAGGAAGGGAAGCAAGCAATTCGGACAAAATTAAGAGGGCTTGAAAGAATAAGATACGTAGAGCGTGAACCAAGGTTCATAGGCGGATCAAAGTGGAAAGGCAAAGTTGTTGGTTAGACGTAGACGAAGCCCAAGTATAGTTAGACGAAGCCGTAGGAACTCTTGCAACGCAATCCCAGCTACACGAAGCTAACTCCCTAAGACAAATGAGTCACTTTCTTATCCTTACTCCCCGAAGAAACTCTTAGCCTCATAGCAACATGAGCTACATTAGGTTCCGTAGGGTTGGCAATACAAAAATCTCGATATGAAAATACCTGAGGTAGGATTACTCAATGATCCTTGTTACCTTAACTCCCTTCTCCGGGATGAATCCTTACAAGGAAAAGTATAGGCCAAAAACTCTTTAGCTTTAGATGTTATATGAACCCCTAACAAGGAACCGTAGGAATAGAGCTATCGGGTCATAATTCTTCTCACTTTGGCCTTAGGGTTCTTCTTTCAACAATTTAAAATCCTTTCTTCATTTACAAACATTTATGTGATAATATTCCTAACAAAGATTCTGTTTGACTTGACCGTAGGACATCACCTTCCTCAATGCAATGGAAAATTAGGAGCACGGAAGTGATGAAAGCATGCCCACTTTTGCCGGCTAACACAATGGATCAATACAGGGGAAACTGGCTGAGAATCCTAAGCTAGCTATCAGCTGCCCTAGCGAACGAAGTCTAGTCTTCTTATCGATATGAGCATGAGTGGCCAAGCCCTGCAATGAGATCATGCGCCCTAACCTAAGCCTAGTGTTTTGTGTTCCGATCCTTCTAGTGAGAGCTTGTGACCATCGCAGTGACCTCAAGCTAGCAACAATGAAAGAATAAGCGAGAGCAGCTTGAATCGCTTTAAGCATTAAGCATTAACCAAGATCCTACCTCTACCCGAAAGCAGCAGCGAGGCAGACATTAAGCTTAAAGGTTGGCTGCCTTGCAGGGTCGCTTGCCTAGTTCACTATTACTAGGCTATGAGAGGCTCTTAATCGGGTCTAATGTAATGAAAGCCTTGTGAATGATAGTGGCTCCATAAGAGTAGACGTAGGCCCTAAAACCATAACAAAGACAAGACAATTATAGGGAGGACGTATGTGTTCTCGGGTGAGTGCGGAATCGGTTAGTATACAAGATCATAAACATAGTAATAGGATGCATCTACTGAAGCCAAGACTCATATAACAACAAGCTGGACCGAAGCTCAGCCATAGTTGGTTTTGGTAGTTGAAGCTTCATCGTAGTGACAAAGCTTTCATACTTCGAAGGCAGGCCAACAAGAAGGAATGTAAACATATCAGATTGGGACACCGGTGCATTGATAGATGCCAAGGAGTCACAACTGTTCTTGAATGTACGAAGTTAAGCCGCCATAAACAGATTTCCTTTCTTCTCTCTTTCACTATCATGTTCCTCACTAACCCGAAAGAGTTTCTTTAAACCATACTTTGGGGAGGGGATCTTTGAACCTTGTTTGAGATCCTCTTCCCCTTTTCTAGACAAGAAAAGAGAAGGGGAACTCCTTTCTTTTTGTTTTCACTTACATAAGCGAATCTAGGTCCAACCTCACTTGCATTCAGTTATCAAGGGTGATGTCTACTCTTTCGTTTACATACGCAAGCTCCCGATTAGTCGCAATCGCATTTCTGTACAATATCCAATGCATATTAAAGCACTTACCGGCCAAGCATCAATAGAGTAGCTTACAGATTGGTGCTTGGTGACACAGTAAATGTTGAACCATCAACAACTCTGAGTTCCCCAAAAAGTCTTAAGTTCCTATCAACCACTTTCCCAATAAGGCAGCCGCCATGGTAATGCGATATTGTGGTCACAACGACAGAACTATCCTATCAGAAAATCATTGGATAGATCAACAAGCAATGAAGGTCCAGCATACCTGAAATATATAGGACCAAACTCTTGTTGGTACTTTCATTCCTTCTAATTCAAGTAAGAGGGGGGAAGTTCAATTAGAAGAGAATGACCCCCTCTTTTACTTTCCACCTGCTAACAAACTTCTACCTCAGCTAAATGCAAACCTTGACCCGGAAAATGAAGTCTTTCCTAATCTATGTCATAGTATTACTGAAAGAATATGTGCTCTTCTCGAAGGAGATGCTGCCAATTATCCTTCCTTAGGTCTCAAATATGATTGATCCGGTAGAGTGGATAAAGAATTACCTAGACTTTGTATTTCCTCTTAGTCTCGCCTGCTATCGTAAGAATCCTAAATACTAGGTGATTGGACATATTGCATCTTTGCTAGTTCCCTTGAGTGGGTATAAAACTTCCTTATTCTAGGTTATTTGGTACTTATTTTGTGGACTCCTAGGAATTCTGTATAGATAAAAAGATAGTCTTCAAGTTGAACTAGCTCTAGGGTTGCTGAAAACCTCTTTGCCTTCGACGGAGTACATATTTTTGAAGTGGGCAAAACCTCTGCCTTAAGGAGATGTGTATAACCCAAGGCTACGAACCAAAGGAGAGAGGCTAGGTCTCAATCAATAGAAAGAAAACGAAATAGATCCACTTCATTTATCACAATGAATCATATTTGTTCGATACACTGTTGTCAATATAAATATTTAGTATTGGAAAAATAGATTTCAAAAGAAATTTCATAAGAGAAGAAGATGAGGCAAAGAAGGAATTGATAGAGGTGCGTCAAGAAGTTCAATACCTTCTTGATCGAGAAAATGTCCTTGCTTTTCTCTTTATTTTTTGAGATTGGGTTAGTGTTCAGTCTACTTCTAAATAAGTACTCCGCCTTGTTTAGTCTCTTTCTTCATGCAAGTCTACTAGTGATCGAGACCATAAAATTCTTGTTGTGTTGCTGTCGTAATGTTTCGTTCTTCGTTCCAATTTCTTGCCTTTTCTTTTCGATATGCCGCTCTGTCAGTAAGGAGCAAAAGAACCAAGTTTTCTATGGTGATATCAGAATTTGCACCTCTTTGTATCTATTTAGTGATCAGCTCGCTAGTTTCTTTGATCCCTCTCGGTTTTCCTTTTCTATTTTCTTCCAATAGTTCGACCTATCCAGAAAAAATTGTCAGCCTACGAATGTGGTTTCGATCCTTCCGGTTATGCCAGAAGTCATTTTGATATAAGATTTTATCTTGTTTCCATTTTATTTATTATTCTTGTTCCGGAAGTCACCTTTTCCTTTTCTTGGGCACTACCTCCCAACAAGATTGATCCATTTGGATCTTGGTCCATGATGGGCTTTTTATTGATTTTGACAATTGTATCTCTCTATGAATGGAAAAGGGGTGTTTCGGATCGGGAGTAACCACTAATGATAGGGAAAAAATAGGGGGGAAGGACAAAGGAAAGAGCGATGCCTACATTAAATCAATTGATTCGTCATGGTAGAGAAGAAAAATGGCACATGGACCGTACTCGAGTTTTGGATCAATGTCCCTAGAAGCAAGGAGTATGCCCGCGTGTTTCAACGAGAACACCGAAAAAACCTAATTCAGCTCCACGTAAGAGAGCCAAAGTACGGTTGAGCAATCGACATGATATATTTGCTCACTTTCCAGGCGAAGGTAATAATTTGCCGAAACATTCTATGGTATTAATAAGAGGAGGTAGAGTGAAAGATTCTCTAGGTGTGAAATTCCATTGTATTGGAGGAGTCAAGGATTTGCTGGGAATTCCGGATCGAAGAAGAGGCAGATCAAAATATGGTGCAGAGAAACCAAAATCGATATGAATGGAAGATGCCTCTGGAACTCCTTTTTCTAGGTAAGGATAAGTACGAAGTCACTCGACTGAAAGGAGAGGGAACAACCACAACGTTACACCCCAAAACTATATGGAGACCTTCCGAATGACCTAGAATATAGTCTACTAGACTAGCCAAGAAAGAATGATGTAGACTATATTCTCCCGTGGAGGTGAGTGGAGGAAGCTGTGAAGCTTCTAACTCTAATTACCAACTCGGGACTATATTAGTATAAAGCGGCATTATCCCTTTACTAAATCCTCCCTCGCTTACCACCATGAACAAGACCTTTCGCGATCAATTGGTTTTTAATTTTAAGAAAGATGGCAAATCCTACCATTGTATTTCCTTTTTTCATTTGGATCCTATCAACTTGAAGAGTGTCTAGATTAAGACACTTCTCATATTCGGACTATCAAGATCTACTAAATGAGAATATGGTTGATTTTTGTTCTTTTACCATGTTAGCCACACTTTTCTGGACCCTTTTTTTTACAAGCTAGAATTCAACTCCGAGCAGGACACACTACATTTAATGTAATAAAGATTGCTATAGGAGAACAAAATGAAGCTAATTTACAGCTCTTGTCATATATCTGTAATTGCTTCCAATAATTATGAATATATAGTGAATTGTTTACGCGTACATATTGCGTTAACAATAATAGGGGGAGGTGGTTTTGGTTAGTTAAATATAAGTTGTAATTTGAGTCCTCTACATGACGGGCCCCTTTTTTGGTGGAAAGTATAGTGGGTAGGGCTTATCTTTCCCCCAGACTACTTTACTCACTAGAAATCATTCCACGTACAGGAACTGGGAAAAAAAAGGGCTTGAACAACATGGATCTGATACCTGGCTTTCTTGGTATGAGAAGTTGGTTATGTAGGCTGACAACCTTTCCTAGGTTGTTTCAATCAGTCAAAATAATCGATTAGTAGTATGCCTGAGATTTCCATAAGAACTTTCCCCTCTCAAAAACTGACTAATCAAACAAAGGGGGCCATTTGTTTTTATGAGGGTAGGGAGTTTGGGTTGGTGTGAAGTGTACCGCACTTTGGGTACAAGATCGGAAATTCCATTCTCCTATTTACCATCTAAAATTGAAGAAAAGAAATAAGGGCGAGATAAAAAAATAAAGAGCTAACTTTCTTTATTATTATGTAAGATTAGAAGAAAATGAATCGGCGCAGGAGTTGCTACAATTGCTTCAGCGGGAGCTGCTGCCGGTATTGGAAATGTTTTAAGTTTCTTAATTCTGTTATGAGAAATCATTCATTGGCAAAACAATTATTTGGTTATGCTATTTTGGGATTTGCTTAAACCAAAGATATTGCCTTGTTTTCCTTAATGATGGCCTTCTTAATCCTCCTTGTCTTTTAGAAAAAAAAAAGAGTGGAAGCGGGCTAGTCCCCGAAAATGCCCGGTACTTTAGCGTTGGGGACAAGTAAGATTATTATCATGTTTATCCGCCATCGTTATCACAAATTGAATATCCTGTTAATGTGCCAGCCCTATCCCGTCATGCTCTTCCAATTCCATTTCGAGAGTCATCATAGCTCTTTTGGACTTATACATGCAGTACCCATTTATCTTTCGGCATAGACCCTTCTTCCTCATTATGATGCAAAGGCAATGTCAGGGAGGGAAAGAGAAGGGGAGCACGTATGGGTGGTGTGAAAGACATAAGTGGGGGCATGGGTCTTTCTCACGAATATGCGAAGCCTAGAGATGATTCTATTCCAAATTGACTAAAAAATCTGGGGTAGGAGGCTTGATGACAGGTGATAAGGTGAGGAAAAGCGAAGTCAAGCCTAACCTAAGAAAAGACTGTTTCTCAACCACAGCAGAATGAGGTTTTTTCCTTTATCGATACCTATTTTTTCGTCTTTCTTCCGAAAACTTATGAGATGCTATTTTTCTAGGGATTCTGACTCTTCAATCAAAAAAAGACGATCGTGTGCAAGCCAGCTGGGAAAACACAAGCTTAACACGTCTTTCTTTATCTTTTTCATTTCTGAATGTCTTTGTCGATTTGGTTGGCATCATTCGCTCCTTTCTGTCTTTTCATTGTCCGCCTTCGCCCGAACAGATACGTACTAACTCACCTGAAATATGGTAAAAGCCTTCTTTCCAACCCTTTGTACGAGACTCCTTTCTTCGTACAAATGTTCGTAGGCGAAAAAGACCTTCCTTTGCTCCTGTCGGCGAGATCAACCATTGTCCCCGTGTGTAAGGCCCTTAACTGAAAGAGGTCGAATAGTTCCTGTCCCATTCATACTACTGTTGGCTTATGTTCTATGTCTAGCGGCTGGTCAATCCTACCCAGTATCGGAGTTGGATTTGATATTTCCTCGGTTTCCGAGAAGGGTTTTAATGGCGACCAGACTCCTCTTCTCTGGAAGACTAATGGTTTGGGGGACGTCGATTCCCTGGATTTTCTGGCTTCCCTTTCCCTTCAACCATCCACTCTTTTAGTTCCCAAAATATATATAATCCAGAATCCTTTTAAGCGCCTTATCAGGAAAGTGACCAAGCAAGCAAATGATGATGGTTCAGCTGGTAACCTAGCAAGCTTATGAAATGAAGGAAGAGAAGACCCTTTTATTATAAGTTGAAAGTGAAGTCGATAGTCCTCGTATTGGTAATTATTATATGCTAAAAGTCTATATAATATATAGAAGGAAAAATATGAGAAAATTCAATAAATAAAGAAAAAGAAGAAGGCCCTCTCCTTACAGTCAAGTTTCAGCTCCTTTCCTTCTCCTCGCTACTGTAAAAATGTTGAATTTATTTTTTTACACTGGCGCAGATGATTTCCCCTAAGGCACCAATGGACCAACGCCTTCGTATATATATCACCCAAATTTCTTGATACACGGCGTCGAGTATTTTTTAGATCTCATGACTCGACCTGTGGACGGTGATACCGCTACCTTTGGCGATGTGATCCTTTCTTATTCACTTGTGCTGGTGGCGGAGAGGGCGGCGCCTGTGTTTTGGATCTGGAGGGTGGGTCTTCCCTTTCTCAATTATGACATACTCGGTTAGGTTGCCATCTAGGTCTCAGTCGGGGGAGACTTCAAAATTATGGTCTCATTCTTCCCTTGATTCACGATCCTTGCAGCTAAATGAATCCCCTATGTGTCGGGACCTGAACCGTGGTGGTGCTCTTCTACATCTTCTTCTACACAGGCTCCTCCACTTCTGGAATTGAAAAAGGAAGCTTTTCCAAGCCCGAACAAGATCAAAAGAACTGATCGCTTTCTACAATAAGAAAATAGTTATCTAATAGCCATGTTTTCTTTCTCTGATAATGCCGTAGCGTAAGACTCCTGGAATTTTTGAAGTTGAACATGCTCAAAAGATGCCTAAAGCTTTTAGCTTTGATCATTCGACGCCGACTGAAAGGGTTCCTCGCTAAATAGAAACAAAGTTCCATAATCCCTTACCTACCCCAGTCCATCCCTTCACCCGGATAATGACCACTTAAGAACCTTTGGAAGCGAACATAAAGAGATGTCAGAGTCTGCCTCGTCCTTATACGACTTTCTCTCCCTGTGTTCTACCAAGCACGGATGGCCTACCCAATGAAGAAATTGATAACGCTCAAATTACACCTCAATTAAGAAGCATAAGCGGTCACTGTCAAATATAGAACCCAACTAAGGTTGGGGTCGATCCCACAGGGAATAAGGTGCAAATTAAGTCGTTAGTGAATTAGATGACTAATAATCAATAGTTTCCGGTAAATGGGGGGGGAGGTTGTGTGATCAATATTTGAACAATTCAAATAATAATTTACGAGTTTCAACGAGTATTAATCAATATGAGAATGAACTAGGAAAGTGTTCACCATGGCGTCATAAAAATTTCGACTCAAAGCTTAACCGGGTTCTTTCTATATGTATATCACGATGTGATTGAATTAATGGTATCATCTAAAAGTTTCTCAACCAAATAGACGAATTTACTTTTCAATTCTCTCGAACTTGAAAAGGTGAACTTTCTTATTTCAATCCTAAACATCAAGTAGATTAATCTAGTTACAACATTAATCCTAAGACGAGAGTTGGTAGTCTCAAATCCTCGTAGTTAATCAAATTTCCCGATTTTAATCTCTTTGTTCAAGCAAATCAAACCTAGGTATGTTCTAATGTTTGCAACCATTAGAAAACGTAAATAATGAATGATTAACCACGTGACAACATATAAATTGAACCCAATGCTACCCGGAATCTATATTGCTACTTTTGCCATGGCTCCCACAACCCTAGTTATGGGAAATTAGCTACTCATGCTATTAAAGAAATAGAAGAAAATCATATTCATAATAAGAGACGGATTCTTACAAATAGTATGAATTTTACTTCAATTATCCAAGAACAAGAAGCCAAAAATCCCAAGAGTAATCGAAGAAGAAGAAAGGAACGTGTATGTCGTATTTTTCCTCTCAAAAAGTCGCTAAAAATATGAGAAAAAGTATCGAGTAATCAATAATAAAATAACCCTAACACTGGGTATTTATAGTAGTCCAAGAAATAAAGTCCAAAAATAGAATTTTTGGAATCTCGCTTCGCCTTGACGGGTCGCCTGACGGACCATCATACATGTGACTGTCCGTCACTTGAGCCGTCACAGCTAAACAGTGAGCTCCCAGGCAAATCTTTAGGTAAATCGTCGACGCGATGATGACTTGCTAGTATTTTCTGGTAAGTCGTTGGGCCTGTGATGACTTGCTGGTGAATTATGGTAAGTCATTGGGCCTGTGATGACTTGCTGGTAAATTCTTGTAAGTCGTCCGCCCAGTGACGACTTACATTGTTTTCTGTTTTATCTTGGTGGCTTGGGTGACGGTCCGTCAGGCCAGTGACGGGCCGTCAGATGGGCCATCACTCCAAGGCAGTGCTCGATGAACTTGTTGTCTCATTCTGACGGCCAGTCACAGGTGTGACGGTCAGTCATGCCAGCCGTCAGGCTTAACCAGTTGAGGTTTTTGAACATTTTTTCTTCTGTTTCCATCTCTAGCTCCATTCCCTGCAAATATGACAATAAAACATCAAAAACCACAAAAGTTGCTTGAAAACTCGCGAGTATTCTTAGTTAAAGGCGTCAAATGTGCCGTAGAATCCCGGCACATCAACACCCTCAACTTAAAACGTTCGCTTTTCCTCAAGCAACATGACAACAAAATCAAAATGATGATTCAACTAAGAATACAAACACTTATCTCTAGCAAATCATGTCCACTCAACCGTCTATTAAATTTAAATCAAGCCCCCGGTAGAACACAAATGTATGAAACGCTAACTTGCAAGGATCAAAACATATCATTCTGATATGATAGAATATTTTACATACACACACAACAGCTATCCCAACAGTCAATAGATGATACAGAAATTTTGGTGCCCTCACCACAAAGAAGTCCCACACACAAGATTTGGGATTTGGTAAGGCGCTCAAACTCACGAACGATTTCAAATAATGCACATGCGATGCCATAAGCTTGCCCTTGCTATTATATTTCAGTTTTTCAAAAATCCGCTCAGGATCACTACAGGACTTGTTTTGACTTGTAATGAGGCTTTGGGTGCAGGTAGGATACATTTTAGGGAATATTGGCTAAACCCTCCTTGTAATCATCGACCTATAATTTGCATTCAACCTTTTTCCATCCAGTCATAATCACCTTTGATTTCTTTATTTCTTGCTACATGTGTGGCCTTCTTAACATGATAACTCTTTTTCTTTCTTTTTCAGTTCTTTTTCTGACTTTTCATTTGGCACACACCTACACTTTCTATCCCAACAACAACCAACTAAGCACAATCCCACTTTTCTTGTCATGTACCTCTACAGTATCCACCCTCAACTTATATGATCAAATCGTGGGTAAATTATTTGGAGATGGATCAGTTTATAGACTAATTTCATCTTTTCACTAATTTCCTGAGTTAAGGTGCACGATGTCCAATGAGAAACCAGGGCCAAAATAGAGACTCAAAGTTAAAAGGGAAAGATAAGAGGTTATCGGAAAAACAAAGTCAACTTAACCCCATTTTTCTTATCATGTACCTCTACAATAGACACCCTCAACTTAGGCTAATTGCCTGAGTTGAGGTGCACGATGTCCAAGGATGGACCAGGGCCAAAATAAAGACTCGAAGTTTAAAAGGGAAGGGTAATAGGTTATCGCAAGAATAAAGTCAACTTTGGCTCAAACAGGGATCAAAGGGGTTATTTACATTTGGATAGTCTTTTATGCTAAGTGTACTTCACACATAAAGGGCTTGTCATCCTTTCCTAAGCAACCAACTTTAAGCTTAACAAAATAGACCGGGCAAGTTCTAGATGCATGCACAGAGTAAGTGTTTATAACAATAAGCTCACACACACTTGGAACCAAGAAACCATACCACTACAAACTATCTAAACAACAGTTCGGCTTAAGAATAATTATTACAATCATATCCATTCAATGACATTCAGAGATCCAGAACAGTCAATCATTTCCAACACAAGTACAAATTCAACATTTGTTTTTTGGAAGGGGCTCCTTTTCAGTTCAACTTGAAAAAAGCCATGCTTTCTATAGACATCACAACACAACCAAAATTTAAACGACAACCTAAACATGCTGATTCTACTAGATAGCACACCAAAGGGAAAAGAAACACGGCAACAAAAACCCTCGGTGGTGAAAGACTCACTGGTATCCCAACACCCTCAACTTAGACTCATGCATTGTCCCTAATGCATACATGTGAAAGCTAAAACTGTGAGAGAAAGGAATACCTGTGAAGCCCATAGGACTCAGAGTCTGGCATGATGTTGGAGACCACCAGGGTCTCTAAAGCAGGAGCAATTGCTGGAATATGTGCAAGCGACATCATCCTGTTGAGCTCCAACTTTCTCCTTTATCGGCTCCTCAGCTAGTCGAGACAACTTCTTTACTCTTTCTAACTTTTTTTCTTTGCTGGTTCTCTTGCGGTGTTTCTTTTTTCTTGATTTGTTCTCACTGCCTTCCTCCATAGGTTTCTCTTCTTGCGATCCCAACATCATTCTCATAACAGCTAGGGTCTCAAAAAAACCCTTCTCCTCAATATGCACATCCATAGGGGCTTCATCAATAACATTAATAACAGAGACCACCCTCATGTCTCTTGGTGGCTTCATCAATTTACACACATCAAACTTGACCAATTCATTGTTTAATCTGAATGTCAGTTCGTTTCTTTCCTTGTCGACCAACACTCTTGCAGTGGCTAACAATGGTCGTCCCAAGATTATGGGAACTTTAAAGTCCACTTCACAATCTAAGATTACAAAGTCAGCTAGGAATATAAACTTACCAATCTTTACCAGCACATTATACAGTATTCCCACCGGTCGCTTTACTGAACGGTCAGCCATTAACACCCTCATGGTAGTTGGTTTGGGAGCTCCCAAACCCAACTGTTTATAGACTGCTAGCGGCATCAAGTTGATGCTAGCACCAAGATCACATAAGGCTTTTTCAAAGTTGAATTTCCCAATAGTACAGGGAACAGTAAAAGCACCTAGATCTTCCTTCTTTTCCACTAACGATGTTGAAGAAATAGCACTGCAGTGGTGGAGGTTATATTCTGGTTCAAAGCTCACTAACCTCTTCTTGGTAATCAAGTCTTTCATGAACTTGGCATATCCGGACATTTGTTCAAGAGCGTCAACCAGCGGGATGTTAACTGATATCTGCTTGAGCATGATCATGAAATTTAGGAACTTGCTATCTTCCACTTTCTTCTTCAACCATTGTGGGAAAGGAGGAGGTGGCCGAGGCATCATAGTTGGAAGTTTTTCAACTTCCTTGTTATCTGTGAGCACTTGAGTAGTATCCTCTACAGCAACGTGTTTTTTAACAGATACCCTCACACCCTCATCGACCATATTTTCAGCATCTAGTAACTCATCTTCCTCAGCAATATTACATTTCTGAGTCTAAATTACTGGATGTGATTCCGATAATATTTTACCGCTTCTCGTAGTGATCACCATACAACTCCCGTCATTTCTCGGGTTTATAATGGTGTCACTCGGTAAGGTACCTGTCTTCCTTTGAGTTAGAGACGCCAAGATTTGACTCACTTACTGCTCTAATTGCTTGATCGTGGTGGAATGTGAATCCACTACCTGACTCATTGCTGATAATTCAGTCCTCATCTCCTTTACCCTGGAGTCAGTAGATTCCACCTTCAACAACATCTTCACCATCATATCCTCCAATTTGGATGTCCCTGTCTCGTTGCTAGCTCTTTCCCGATTACCAGGTGGTACATACAACCTACCTCTATCAGTTTTATTCTTCCCGTTCCCCTGATCAAGATCTCTGTAGCTAGCTTTTTCATAGTAGTTGTCTTTCTGATAGTTCCGACCTTGGTTTCCCTGGACAATGGCCTGGAAACCCCCCAAATAATTAGCCTCTTCATCAGATTCAAACTCTGCTGCTTTACCTTGGGAACCCACAACTTTCACTTTCTCCATACCTCCTGACAGCAAATGTTTTGTCAATAGGTCTATTTACGTTTTCAGATGGTCCATATCTTGGTGCCACTCTTCCTCTTTCCGGCGTTGTTCCGCTAACATACCGACTGCATAAGTGCTAGCAGCTACCTCTGTATCCCGTGTATGCCAGGCCCTGTTGGTTTTAGTAAGCCGGTCAAAAATAGTTGTGGCCTCAATAAAAGTGAGACCCATAAATGCTCCACCTGCTGCATTATCCAGTGTCGGCTTGGTAGCCGAATTCAGTGCCCTGGTTGGCCTGTAGAACCGCAACCAGGTATCATGTAAGGCCTCATGAGGTTGTTGCCTGAAATTGCTAATTTCGTCCCTCAATTGTATCATCCTAGAGGGAGGAAAGAACCTTTCTAGGAAAGCTCCATTCAACTCTCCCCAGGTTGTTATAGAATCGGGAGTTAGCTCAGTTAACCACATCGCTGCTTCATCAGACAGAGACAGCGGGAACAACCTAAGCCTGGTGGCCGTCTGATTCACTCCCGGCAATTCAAATTACTTGCAGATGCTCACAAAAATCATCAGGTGCTTGTTGGGGTCATCACCAACCACACCACGAAACAATCCCTTTAAGTTCAACAGGTGGAGCATTGTGCTAGTAATGTTGAACTTGGCCCCAGGCGATAGCGGAGGAAGCGCAATAGCACCCGTGGCACCAACTCCATCTAAGTCGATATCCTCATCATCATCCAAAGCAAATTGCCTTGGTTGTTGTCGACCTCTACCCCTCTGCTGCCGCCTTTGGTTTGCGGGGGCTATATTTTCAACATGCTCCGCATCTCTACCATCACCCGCTGTAGCCTTATCATCCAGCCTAACATCGTCCTCAATATCATCAACATTTAAGTGTTGTTGGGCCTGCTGAGCTGCAACTAGTCTTGCTGCCTCTTGTTGTTGTGCGTTCATATTGTGCCTTAGAGTTCTAGCAAGCTTAGGGTCGTAAGGTAATATCGGTTCACCCGAGCGTCGGTTACTTGGCATGCACAACTCTGTACCCTGTATTAAACAAAAACCACAAATAAAAATGGTTGATGTGCCAGGATTCTACGGCACATTTGAAGCCTTTAACTAAGAATACTCGCGAGTTTTCAAGCAACTTTTGTGGTTTTTGATGTTTTATTGTTATATTTGCAGGGAATGGAGTTAGAGATTGAAACGGAAGAAAAAATGTTCAAAAACCTCGACTGGTTAAGCCTGACGGCTGGCATGACTGACCGTCCCACCTGTGACTGGCCGTCATCCAGGCCGTTTGAACGAGACAGCAAGTTCATCGAGCACTGCCTAGTAGTGACGGCCCATCTGACGGCCCATCACTGGCCTGACGGACCGTCACCCAGGCCACTAAGATAAAACAGAAAACACTGTAAGTCATCACTGGGAGGACGACTTACCAGAATTTACCAGCAAGTCGTCACAGGCCCAACGACTTACCAAAATTTACCAGCAAGTCATCACAGGCCCAACAACTTACTAGAAAATACTAGCAAGTCGTCATCGCGTCAAAGACTTACCTGAAGATTTGCCTGGGAGCTCACTGTTTAGCTATGATGGCTCAAGTGATGGCCAGTCACATGCATGACGGTCCGTCAGGCGACCCGTCAAGGCGAAGCGGGATTCCAAAAATTCTATTTTTGGACTTTATTTCCTGGACTACTATAAATACCCAGTGTTAGGGTTATTTTATTATTGATTACCTGATACTTTTTCTCATATTTTGAGAGGAAAAATAGGACATACACGTTCCTTTCTTCTTCTTCGATTACTCTTGGGATTTTTGGCTTCTTGTTCTTCGATAATTGAAGTAAAATTCATACTATTTGTAAGAATCCTTCTCTTATTATGAATATGGTTTTCTTCTATTTCTTTAATAGCATAAGTAGCTAATTTCCCACAACTAGGGTTGGGGGAGCCATGGCAAAAGTAGTAATATAGATTCCGGATAGCATTGGGTTCAATTTATATGTTGTCACATTGTTAATCATTCGTTATTCACGTTTTCTAATGGTTTCAAACATTAGAACATACCTAGGTTAGATTTGCTTGAACAAAGAGATTAAAACTGGGAAATTTGATTAACTACGAGGATTCGAGACTACCAACTCTCGTCTTATGATTAATGTTGTAACCAGATTAATGTACTTGTGTTTAGGATTGCAATAAGAAAGTTCACCTTTTCAATTTCGAGAGAATTGAAAAGGAAATTCGTCTATTTGGTTGAGAAACATTTAGATGATACCATTAATTCAATCACATCGTGATATACATATAGAAAGAACCCGGTTAAGCTTTGAGTCGAAATTGTTATGACGCCATGGTGAACACTTCCCTAGTTCATTCTCATATTGATTAATACTCGTTGAAACTCATAAATTATTATTTGCATTGTTCAAATATTGATCACACAACCCCCCCCATTTACCGGAAACTATTGATTATTAGTCATCAATTCACTAACGACTTAATTTGCACCTTATTCCCTGTGGTATCGACCCCAACCTTAGTTAGGTTCTATATTTGACAGCGATTGCTTATGCTTCTTAATTGAGGTGTAATTTTAGCGTTATCTAATTTTGGCACTGTTGCCGGGGAATACAGTTGTTTATTAAGTCCGGTGTGTTTATTTGACTCTTAGTCATATTTCCTGATTTTACTTTTATTTGTTGTTTTTATTTGTTACAGGGTACAGAGTTGTGCATGCCAAGTACCCGACGCTCGATATTACCTTACGACCCTGAGCTTGCTAGATCTCTAAGGCACAACATAAACGAACAACAAAAAGAGGCATCAAGACTAGCTGCAGCTCAGCAGGCCCAACAACACTTAAATGTTGATGATATTAAGGACGATGTTGGGCTGGATGATGAGGCTGCAATAGGTGATGGTAGAGCTATGGAGCATGTTGAAAATATATCCCCCGCAAATCAAAGGCAGCAGCAGAGGGGTAGAGGTCGACAGTAACCAAGGCAATTGGCTTTAGATGATGATGAGGATATCGACTTAGATGGAGTTGGTGCCACGGGAGCTATTGCGCTTTCTCCGCTATCGCCTGGGGCCAAGTTCAAAATTACTAGCACAATGCTCTAGCTGTTGAACTTAAAGGGATTGTTTCGTGGTGTGGCTGGTGATGACCCCAACAAGCACCTGATGAATTTTGTGAGCATATGCAAGTCATTTGAATTGCCGGGAGTGAATCAGACGGCCATCAGGTTTAGGTTGTTCCCGTTGTCTCTGTCTGATGAAGCAGCGATGTGGTTGACTGAGCTAACTCCCGATTCTATAACAACCTGGGGAGAGTTGAAAGGAGCTTTCCTAGAAAGGTTCTTTCCTCCCTCTAAGATGATACACTTGAGGGACGAAATCAACAATTTTAGGCAACAACCTCACGAGGCCTTACATGAGACCTGGTTGCGGTTCAAGAAAAAGCTGACACAATGCCCAAACCATCAGTTGACCGACTAAGAGCAGGAAATATGACTAAGAGTCAAATAAACACATCGGACTTAATGAACAACTATATTCCCCGGCAACGGCGCCAAAATTTGATAATGCTCAAATTACACTTCAATTAAGAAGCATAAGCGGTCGCTGTCAAATATAGAACCCAACTAAGGTTGGGGTCGATCCCACATGGAATAAGGTGCAAATTAAGTCGTTAGTGAATTAGATGACTAATAATTAATAGTTTTTGGTAAATGGGGGGGGGGGAGGGGTTTGTGTGATCAATATTTGAACAATGCAAATAATAATTTACTAGTTTCAACGTGTATTAATCAATATGAGAATGAACTAGGGAAGTGTTCACCATGGCGTCGTAACAATTTCGACTCAAAGCTTAACCAGGTTCTTTCTATATGTATATCACGATGTGATTGAATTAATGGTATCATCTAAACGTTTCTCAACCAAATAGACGAATTTCCTTTTCAATTCTCTCGAACTTGAAAGGGTGAATTTTCTTATTTCAATCCTAAACATCAAGTAGATTAATCTAGTTACAGCATTAATCATAAGATGAGAGTTGGTAGTCTCGAATCCTCGTAGTTGATCAAATTTCCCGGTTTTAATCTCTTTGTTAAAGCAAATCAAACCTAGGTATGTTATAATATTTGCAACCATTAGAAAAGGTAAATAACGGATGATTAACCACGTGACAACATATAAATTGAACCCAATGCTACCCGGAATCTATATTGCTACTTTTGCCATGGCTCCCACAACCCTAGTTGTGGAAAATTAGCTACTCATGCTATTAAAGAAATAGAAGAAAATCATATTCATAATAAGAGAATGATTCTTACAAATAGTATGAATTTTACTTCAATTATCCAAGAACAAGAAGAGAGTAATAGAATAAGAAGAAAGGAACGTGTATGTCGTATTTTTTCTCTCAAAAAGTCGCTCAAAATATGAGAAAAAGTATCGGGTAATCAATAATAAAATAACCCTAACACTGGGTATTTATAGTAGTCCACGAAATAAAGTCCAAAAATAGAATTTTCGGAATCCTGCTTTGTCTTGACGGGTCGCCTGAAGGACCGTCATGCATGTGACTGGCCGTCACTTGAGCAGTCACAACTAAATAGTGAGCTCCCAGGCAACTCTTCAGGTAAGTCGTCGATGCGATGATGACTTGCTAGTATTTTCTGGTAAGTCGTTGGGCCTATGACGACTTGCTGGTAAATTCTGGTAAGTCATCCGCCCAGTGACGAGTTACAGTATTTTCTGTTTTATCTTGGTGGCCTGGGTGATGGTCCATCAGGCCAGTGACGGGCCGTCAGATGGGCTGTAACTCCTAGGTAGTGCTCGATGAACTTGTTGTCTCATTCTTACGGCCTGGTTGACGGCTAGTCACAGGTGTGACGGTCAGTCATGCCAGCCGCCGGGCTTAACCAGTTGAGGTTTTTGAACATTTTTTCTTCCGTTTCCATCTCTAGCTCCATTCCCTGCAAATATAATAATAAAACATCAAAAACCACAAAAGTTTCTTGAAAACTCGCGAGTATTCTTAGTTAAAGGCGTCAAATGTGCCATAGAATACCGGTATATCAGAAATCACAACCATGTCAGTCACCTGTATGTTAGGTAGCCTCCTCACTAAACACAAGTAAGAGCTAGCTTGCATTGAGAATGAGGTCCCTCTTAAAGACTTGTTTTCAGCTCCTTACTTACAGATAAGAGTCAAAATTCAAACAACCCACTTTGCTCCGTTGCTCTGCTCGCTCCGACAATTCTACATATTGGTCGTAAAAAGAGAGCGCAGTGTGATTGGCTCTATAATGGAAAAAAAGGATATGCTCTGTCATAGAGCTTCGCTAGCAGTGTCGAGCTTTGCTCGCGATTTGACTGGAACTAAGGACCTGAACTGAATAGAATTTCAGAGCTCTCATGTGGCTATCTAAAGAATGAAGAACCACTACTGAATGAGAGCGAGTGAAGTGAGTAAGCACGGAACAAGCTAAATGAAAGTTGTAGCAACGAGCTACTAAGGAATGACTGTGTTGAAGTTTCAAACGTAGAGCTCTCAATTTCATGATTGTCTTCCAGGCTGAGCATAACATCCTTATGCACCCATTTCACATCTTAGTCCTAACTGGTTTAAAAGGCGACTCCCTGTTTAGTTCTATGCATGCTTCCTTGGTAACTTCTAGTTTGATCAGGGAAAGCACAAAAAAAGAATCTGCTAATGAAGGTAACAGATTTAGTCAAGAGGAAGAAAGTTAGAATATCGTAGCCGCTCATGCTTATTTTGGCCGATTGATCTTCCAATATGCTAGTTTCAACAACTCTCGTTCATACACATCTTCTCTTTATTTCCCATGCCTCTAGTGAGTTAGAGACAAAGTATAAAAAGGTCAAATCTTTGATGATTCCATCATCTATGATTGAGTTGCGAAAACTTCTGGATAGGTATCCTCCATCTGAACCTTATTCTTTTTGGTTAAAGAATCCCTTTCTAGTAGCTCTGGAACAATTAGGAGATTCTATATGGGTTTTTCTTCTGGCGGCAACATGCTTGGTCTCGCTTATGGGGTCAAATCAATACGCTTTAAGAAGAAAGATTGGAATATCAATCTCATCGAGATCATACCAAATCCCATCAATAGAATCACTTTTTTGAGAAAATATGATACATCTAAGTCATACAAGTAAAGAGATCTATTCATTTTTAAGAAAAAGAAAAAAAAGGGATTGAATTGATGAGAAAATAGAATCCTGGGTCGTGAACAGTGATTCGATTGAGGATGAAGAAAGAGAATTCTTGGTTCAGTTCTCCACCTTAACGACAAAAAATAACATTGATCAACTTCTATTGAGTCTGACTCATAGTGATCATTTATCAAAGAATGACTCTGGTTATCAAATGATTGAACAACCGGGAGTAATTTACTTACGATACTTAGTTGACATTCATAAAAAGCATCTAATGAATTCTGAGTTCAATCCATCCTGTTTAGCAGAAAGACGGATATTCCTTGCTCTTTATCAGACAATCACTTATTCACAAACTTCGTGTGGGGAAAATTGTTTTCATGGAAAACCCTTTTCGCTCTGCTTAGCCTTATCCACCCTCTAGGGGTATTTTAGTGATAGGTTCTATAGGAACTGGACGATCCAATTTGGTCAAATACCTAGCGACAAACTCCTATGTTCCTTTCATTACAGAATTTCTGGACAAGATAAGAACCCTAAAAGGTTTCTTCTTGATGAGATCAATATTGATGATAGTGACCTTGATACGGAGCTGGAACTGCTAACTAGGATGGATGAGGATGAGCTAGTCTTTCAACAGCGTAGGGAACATTCGTGAAGTGCAGCTTGACAGCAATAAGGAATAAGTCTCCCCTATCACCAACCTGTACCTTCTTTCAATGCACCATTTAAGGCCAAAAAGCATGGCCTTTGCTTCTGCCCAGTTGCTGGTTCTAGAACCCAAGGGAATGGAGTAAGCCATAATAAGAGCACCCATACTATCTCTGACAACACCACCACCTCCACAAATACCATCAATACGGCTACCATTACTAATAAACTTGACAAAAAGCAGTGGTGGCTTTATCCACCAAACCAAAGCCACAAATTTTTTAGTCATTGAAGCATCACACAGATTACAGATACTCTTCCAGTTCTTACCTACTCTAACCTTGCCAAACTGAGAATGCAGCAGATGAGATAAGGAGTATGTGATCAATGCCTTGGATCTATAACATATACCACTTCTTCTTCCCTGTTTGGGCATTTAGAACTGTTAGCAGTTGAGGACGAACTTTAGGCTTTCTATGAGTGGAAATCCAATTAGCGAACCCTCTTTCGTACCTACGCCTTTCCCTTCTAGTCATGGTCACCATTTTGTTATCACCGCTATAGACTACTTTACCAATTGGATTGAAAAAATACCAATGGCCTTAAGATTAAGATTGGAAAGTCATTTTTAAGCCCAAGTGCAACCAAACTAGCAGGAAATGAAAGAAGAAATAGATATGTGTCACTGTCTGTATGCTTGTGTTCAAGAATCAATCAACCAAAGAAGCAATCAATAAATCAAGTTAAGGTATCAAAATCCTATATGCTTTCGTTTCGACCCTTATCTATGAGATGAGGAATCCCTCATAGCTAGATTCATCAGTAGCTTTGAAACTAGGAACTGGATGAAGGGAATTCAATCTAATCTCCACCTCGCCCATTCCATTACGACATTCTCTTCTTGATCACCGGATATCGATAGAAAAATAGTCACACCAAAATAAGAAGGGGGAGCCTGTGGCAAGGGTTCCAAACCTAGGCTTAATTCCCTAACAAGCACATTCAGAAGAGAATCCTTTGGTCGATAGGAATCAGAGGATAAAGATAGAGTCATTGCCGTTCTAACCGTTGTCAGAAGACGTGAAGTGAGGGCGTGGTTCAAGTCACATCGTATGCTCGTCTTCATAAAGGTTTGACTTTGATTGTTTGTTGCCAAAGATCAGATTTCATTGTTTAGGTCCTACTCTGGGTCTGTAGAAGACAACGGTAGTGATTTTCTTATTGATTATTGTAGATTAATAAGACCCAAAACCGGTAGCGAATAGAACAAAGAAGTTGCTTCTAGATTGCCAATTACTAGGTAAATAGTCCACTATATATAGAACCTATCGGATGGGGAAACTTTGTTGAATTAAGTTCGGTGTAGAAGGTTCAAGCAAGGGATGTGGATTGAGTCCAAGTTCTAGAGAAAGAAGGGGCCTTTGTTTTTTCATCTTTCCTACGATCATATTCTTCATATCCGAAGCGCAGGAAGGATCTGACTAGAAAGTCATCTTGCTGATGCGATAGTCCTCTGGGAATGGCCACATTTGTCTCAACAATAGGATAATGAAAGAGAATCCATAGACGATACAAACTGGGACCGAACCTTTCTATCTTATTCTTTCTCTTTTTGTTCCCTCCTGCCGAGGACCTATGTTTCAATAACGATAAAGGGCTACTATACTAGAAGGGAAAGGGCTTCAGGAGAGATGGTTAGATTGGATGGGCATATTTGATTGATCAAAGATGATTGGAATGAAGACAGACAGACTTTCATGCGAAAGACAGAACGGCATAAATTTTTCTTGCATTTTTCCTAAACTTCGTCTAGCGTATCTGCTCATTTGTTCCAAACCAGAGTTTATAGTTTCAAGATTGTGCTTTTAGTACGCGTGTGGTGAGATGTTCCAAGCCCGGTATCTACTGATTTTGCCATTCCTATGATTCAAAGGATTCACCAGCTATAGGGCAGTTAGCACAGACATCAAGTAAGGGCTCGTAGGCTACTCATGCCAAATGAACATCCAATTTTTTTTAGGGGGAAGAGAAGAGCTCTAGGTCAAGCCTCTTATTCTATTTATTCTATTAGGCCGTTGGGCAGGTAAGCGAGACAGAAGTTTCATTGTTCGTGGTGTTGCAATGAATTCATTTGATGATAATAGTGTATAAAGATTTTATTTCTACTTCCTCCTCTATCTAAATGTCATGCTTTTGCTCATAGGTGGTTCGTTTTGAAGTGACTTCATCTATATGTTTAACACATGCATGTACTACTTTTTGTGTAGTCAAATTTCCTGTCAGTCATGATTGGCTTTGAATAAATATAAAGCTTAGCAGATCGTGAGTCTTGGTACTTTGCAAAATGCTACGTGCTATCTTACATACGATGATTTAGATCACCCAAAAGGAATTCCAGTAATGTCGTACGGTCGAAAGACAATGTCATTAAAGGGTATAATATAGGACTTCTCACCTGCGTAAAGACATTGAATTAATTCTCAGTGAAAGAGGTCTCGAGTCAAGGAAGAAAAACCGAGCTCAGTCAGTCAGACCTCCTCAGAAGTACATGATTTTGCCTTTCCAACCAAATGATTACGGAAGAACAATGGACCTATTCATTCCTTCTCAAACTAGCCTAGCGGTCTTTTTCATCTCGTAAAGCGGTCTTTCTATCTTTTATCATCTCTTCAAGGACATAGCTTCGATTCCCCTTCTTCCTAATTGAATATGAGGACCCTAGGACTGAGGACTCTTAGAAGGAAGGATTACCGTCCTTGCGTACCGTACTGGCTTACCATTATTAAGAACATACTGGCTGACTTCCTAGCTTTTTTTATTCAAAGAAGGCAAAGAAAAAGAGGAAATCACAGACGGGAAAGAAAGGGAAAGCTCCTGCTCAAGTCATCGAGATATAAAACAAGTAGACATCTTTGTGCATGCGCAAAGGGTGATTAATCGAGATAGTGTAGAGGTGACAAAGCATGCATAAGGTTTCCTTCAATCTGGTGGTCCCAACAAAAAAAACATTAGAGCTCGCGGCCTCAGTTGGCAAAATAAGGGTTGTTGCCCCGTTGTTAAGACAACTGAATGCTATTGTTATTTATTTCACTTGAGATGGGCCTTCTTATCACTGCTTCTGCCTATTACTATTCTTTTGTTGTGCTTCCTGGACAAAAGCTGGTTAGCCTTTTTTTTACTTACAACTCAAGTAATATTAGCTATTTGTGTAAAGCAACGATTCATCAACCCACTAGCTTTTTTAGTTGCTTATTTTTTCAGTTTGTATACGTCAGTCGGTTGCCTATATGCAAGATCTTCTTTCCTTTCACTTGAGGTAGAACTAGTCAAAGAGGGAGACTCTGTTAAAAGCGGTATGGTTCTAGTTTTTTGAAAAACTATAGCTTATCTCTGATCGCTTATACCCGTCCGTCCTGATAGTGAGCTCCTTTCAAAGTTGCAAACACAATCCCTAGAGTAAGTCGCAATCAACTTGATGCACTTTGTTGGACTAATGAGTATAGGACCTAATTAGAGGTGGTTGGCGCCTATATACAACTTCAAACGCTCTTTGTTTGGTTTTCGAATGATAAGTGGTATTGTACCACTATTCTGCCCATGGTAACCAATGTTCCCATTACTTTGGAATATCGCTTGTAAAGCATACCAGGTAGTTCTCTAAGAACCGGTTAACCACCTACCTCATTGTTTGCATGAGATTCCACTTATTCTATGTCATTTTAAGCCTTAGGTAGTTGTTCCTCCCGCAGTTCTTTTATTAGTCTGATAGTCTTGTTAACGCTTTCTAATCTACTTTCTATCTTGTACAGATCTTCCTTGCCTTTTCTTCCTCGTCCAGTGACGGATTTGCTCCCTCTTTCAGTAAGTATTCTTCTTTAGTAAGAAGAGTACTGCCTAAAGCAATGTGAGTTAAAGTGTTTATATGGGAACCGACCGTAAACTCCTTTTCTGGTGTAGATCCCCTTCCTTATGAATTAGTTTCCCGGAGGAATGAGTGCTCTCAATGTATTTTCTCTCTTTCGGTCGAGTGAGTCACGTGCGTTCAAGTTAAAGCTAAAGAAGAGATAGTAACTCGACCTTAGGCAGAGGTTTTAAACCATTCCATTGGGAGTTTCATCATTCAGACGGACAAGACAGATGGCGAGGCAAGAAGCCCCGCAAACACAATTCAATAGGGAAGTGCGCTTTCCATCTAAGCTGGTGAATTTACTTATCCATTCATTGCGTCTTGAGCCACACTGTTCTCTAGACCTGCCCCCTTTCCATAAGTAAATTATCCTTCTAGTCTCTGACTACCCGATTCATTATCCTACAAAAGGTTGCTGGCGCCAAAGGGCATGACAAGAAAGTCATAAGATCCATACCATACCTCGTGAGAGAATTCATCTTTGATTCATCCCCCTCTTTTATCCTGACTTCCCATCCGATCGGAGATCCTATTTTCTTTAGTAAAGAGCCTTACTAGAGGATCAAAAGAGTGGGTGACAAGCATAATGAAATAGTAGTTCCGAAAGGTCGCCTTATTGACTACTAGGGAGTCTAGCCACATTAGAAGAGTGCCCTATCAAGAACATGAATCAGTTCATTGGGGCAAAGACTTTTCTTCCTTCCTTCTCCAGGTTAGCTAGGTGATACGCGCTAAATCATCCACCAAAGATATCGCTAGATGGGGGTATCATTTGAAGGCCTAACTATGTTTTCTGCCTTGGTCTAGCCTCCTTTCGTAAAGTTCGGAATGATAGAAGCTTTCATAGCTCCTTCCGAAAAGGGATCTTAATGTGAGAGAATTTGAAGACTTCCGTCGAAGGCACTTTCAAACTGGAAAGACTCACAACCTCTTTCTTTATGGAAGGAAGGAAGATAGGTCAATGCTCGACCGGAAAGAAGATTAGTTCGCCCGAGACTCGACCCCCGATTTCCCATACTACTGAAACCATTAAGAAAAAGGACTTGCAATGTCTTGCTTATCGACAATCCCACTAAGGCACCTACCCATCCCTATAAGCCAAGAAACTAATAAGAAAATGAAAGGTACCTTTGTAGTAGAGCTCAACGCTTAGAAGTTAAGAAGTAAAGCACCTTCTATTGAGGAACTACTCCTAGCTAGCACTACTTGAGAAATGAATAACTCAACCCCTTGCTTGCTACTATTTGTGCTAAGAAAGAGCTTGGGATACGTCAAGTTAAGCCATTGCGCGCTAGCAGTTACTCTTCAGAGATATGGAACTCCAAGCCGATAAATAGGCCCAAGGAGAATGAAAGGACTTTTTGCTTTGTCAGATGCTTTCTCGGACAACTTTGTTAGCGCTTCACTAATTAGTGAATACTATATCTAACTACTGAACCTAGTGGCTTATCTCGTTCTAGTAACTTACCGTATGAGGAACAATAGAAACTTCCACTACAACTCCATCTATCGGCAAATATCCTGTACCGTGGCACGAAATTAGGAAATAGCAGCGGATCTTAACTCTAAACACGAATCCGCAGCAGGAGCAGATATTTTCATGAAATAAGCTCTTAGCTGTAGCATTACCGGACGTGAATCTAAAGGTTAGAACTAATACTCTAGCTCTTTGCAATTAGGGCTTTTTTCAGGACAAATGCCAAATGCAAAGAAAGCAGAAGATGCGTCTTAGCCAGCTCGCTCTAGTCCCTTATGATAAGGATGAGAAAAGGAAAAGGAGTGAATAGGAGGGAATAGGGGCATCAGTCTTAACTCTTAATGTTCGAGAATCAACTATGAGTAGGCTCTTCCTTAGGCCTTCATTGAGGAAGCGAGGGTGGGACAAGTGAATCCGATGTGAGGAAAGGATTGTTGCGTCAGTCGAAACTAGGGCTTATGCAATTCAATCAGAAATGCACATGTACAATAAGAATGGAAGGAGATAGCCAAAGAAGGGATTGATCTATTCCAAAACCACTAGGAAGGGACCTATTCCTAAGCCATTTTCAGTAGACAGACAGGTAAAAGGACTAAAAACATTCTTCGCAAGATGAGAGCAAGCATTAGATGAAGCTGAGTTTGTCCATCTCGCATGTAAACTTCCTCTATCAATAGCGTAACTCCGCCCAACACAGGGAACGAACATGATCGGTAGGTAATTAATATTCATTTGGATAGCAGTACGGTACACGCATCAAGATATGATCTTTTCTTTTCCATCCCTGGCATTCAAAAGAAAGGGGGGAAAGAGAGAGTTAAAAACAACCTGTAGATAAAGATCGAGAGCCTGTGGACCAGGGTTGAACCATATCCCCCTTCTATTAATCGAGAGTGTGACAAAGTGAACCGAAGATATTGTACGGTAAACTGATGTTGTGAGGCAGAGATAGTTGCACTTCTTGTTCTTTTTTAACTTCGATTCTTTAATGCTTCTTTCAGGTCTCCCTACCCCTGACTATAAAAAGAATGTTATACTATAAGAGCGAGGTGCAGGTGCTGCATAAAGTTCTGTTATCCATTGTTCAAGCCTTTATTTGAGCAGAGCGCTTTCTTTCCATTCATTAGCAAGCGCAGATGGGCTTTCACACCCACTTATGTTGTGGGTGGGATGAAGGCATCTATCTTATTATATTATATGGAAGAAGATCGTTAGATGGTTAGTGGCTTGAAAAAAACAAGGGGCGTTTTATAGAGGTTTCCAAGCAGAGGTGCGAAGCAATTGAGATGCATATAGAATAGATGGTAGGGTTCCAAACCTTGCCTAGCACCGAAAGAGAAGGACTTGTTTTGTAGGGTATGGCCCTGGACAGTGGAAATATATAATAAGATAGATCCTACCCACTTGGTTCAGACGAAGTAGATAGACCAAAGAAATGGAATCCAGGTGGTTCTTTTGCCACTTTTGATGGTCTCAGTTCAGACGAGATAGATGGAAAAGCATTAGATCGATGGCCGGGGTAATTTCCTTCCCACTCCGAGGCATATTGATTTGGCTCCCTGGGAACAGGTCTTAGAGAAGTAGATGGCTCGGCTCCACTGCGAGATGGGAAACTATATGCGGAGTTAGAGGCAGAGGGACTTGTACTTGGCTAACCGTTAGAGGGATGGTAAGTAGATTGTTCTATAGATTACCCACGAAGATGGATTTTCTTCTGGTCGGCAACAGTAGTACTAAGAATGAAATCTTGCTAGGCAGTCTACACAGAAATAAAGTCACCAAACGTGGGAAAGAGTACCTTTTTCTTACTCGAAGGAACCACTACCATAGGATTTAAGACAAGGATGCCTTATTGTTTGGACTTTCATTAAGGATAGACCTAGGATTGAAAGAGTCACAATAGATGGATAGCATCTTCAAGGGATTGATGGATTCTTTAGGAAAGGCTTGGCCTCCAGAAATGAGGCCTTTTTTGGAAGGATAGAGTCATTGTATTCCCGAGTACTGATTCTCTTTTAGGATGGTATTCTATTGAATGAAGGATACCTTCTTACTTGGCAGGATGGGGTAGACATATATAGTACTATTTAATTGATGGATGGTGCACTATCCTTCTCCTAATTATTTCTCAGCAAAACCAATGAGTACAACTTATTAAAGGGAAACTACGAAAAAGACCTTAGAGCTAGCTGTCTCAATTATCCAAAGCTCTGAGATTAATGTGCTCTTTTTATGCTGGAGTCATAGCTTATCTAAATCTTATTCCCACCCTTACAAGGTCTTTAAATAAAATAATGATAAGACGATAACATATCATCTGCATCTATAACTATTTTTGCTTTATATACACTGCTAAAAGGTTGAATTCCAAACGATTAGGTTAGGGTAGGGTGGAGTTCATCTTTAGCACTGTTCTTTTAGGTGTAGTTCCATCAAGGTGCCAAGGTCAAACTCCATCAGGGAGGGGCCGAAGACTTGATGGGTGCAGTGACTTAGATTCCATGGAGTACCGTTAGACTTTCATCTAGTTCCGTCTTATCAAGGTATAAAAGAAAAAGAAAAGCCGACATTTTCTTTGCCCTGCATTTTTACATTTCAGTTCAGATACGTTGCTTGACTTGCGCCTTTGCACGCTCGACCTCTCCCCCATCCCACCTGGCCCATTCTAGCGCTAGCGGGGAATAACCTCAATCTGTAGAAGCTGCATCCTCAAAGGCTGAGTGATTATGACAGTGATAAAGATATCAACCATATAAATAGGTAGTAAAATGGTTATGGACCCACGATGATGAAAGGTAAGTGATGTGTCGGACTTAGAAAATCGTACGCCAAACTAAATGTTGATTAGTGAAGACAAGAAAGCTTTTAAGTGTAGACGACTATTTGTACTTGAAATTCCATTCTTTATTCGGTGGGAGGGTTTAGAGCCAGTTAAGACAATAGCATATCTAGCAAAAGCTTCAGTAACACTAGCTACATCACTAGATCATTGATTAGCATACCTCCTCTGAATAGTCTACGTGAACCCTAGTTTCTACTACTATTAATTCAAATTAATCTAGCAATGCATACAACCATTACTCTCTTAAAGAGCACGAGGTTTAGCGTCAACTCATTCAATGAATGTTCTTTCATTCACCACACGAATGAATCCTACTATGTATTTTCCAAAGACAGTCATTTGTCTAAAGATAATAGACGTATGGCAGCTCTCTCTCATAACAAAATAAAAGCAAGCAAGAACGAAATAAGCGCTTACTCTATCGACCAAAGCTACTATCCTAAAATCATAAATTCCTAAATTAATAAAATACATGAAAGGTAATATACTGAGCTAGCCTCCCATTATGCACCAATGTTTGAAGAGGATCGTTAACCTTTACCAAAGGAAAGAAGAACTATTGGCCAGTTTCCTATAGTTGACCGATAAAGATCGACCAATTGAGACAGGGCAGATGCGACCGATGGAAGGGATCTAATTTTAAGAAGGAAGTCATTTGTGGACTGATTCCGACCCTTTACCAGAAGATAAGAGATTCGCGGTATGGCTTCTGAAGAGGTATTCATGATACAGATATTGTTTAATGAATTGCCCGATTGCCGATTCACTACGCCTACCTATCTTCAATCACGCAGGAATGTTCACATAGCCACCTACCAATGATGCCTTTCACTTTCAGACAGTTCCTCGCGCATGAAAGGACTTCACTTAGAAATTCAAGATAAGAAAGGATAAAGGATGGTCGTAGATTAGGGAATGTCTTTTTTGTTAAAGAGAATTGGTCGTAGAGAGAGCGCCTATCTCTCATAAGAGAAGTAGAGCCACTTTTTTTATAGTATATTAATGAGTAGGACTGAAATTCCAAGCGCTCCTAGCTCAGAAACCACACACAAACAAACACATGGAGGCCCATAAAACCCATAAATAATAGACTAACAAATATCGTGACATACACTTCCTGTGTGAAGTTTTCATCTTAATGAATCAAAGTTGTTTGTAAAATGCTACTTTTCTTTCTGCAACAAGTAAGAGTACTTTTTCTTATTATACACCCTTATGAATGAATCAAAAAAATTAGACTCCTAAACTAGTCCCCCTCCTTTGTTTCATCAAAGACAGAGGTACACATCACATGAAAAAACCCCAAAAACAGAAAGAGAAAGAAGTAAGTAAAATAATGGGAAATACTACTAGATGGCTACCAGATTAGCAGAAAAGTACGCTTTTAGTTCCTTTTGGCACAACAAAACAAGGTAGTAATACGGAAGAAGGTGGTCCAGTAATCTTCTCCAGCAGGGTGGCCATAGTGAGATAGAGTGGTGAAACTGGGTTCCGAATAAAAACAGCACGAGCAGGGAAGACAAAAGCTATGACATTGGAATCCGCTTCAAGGTAAGCCCCACTCCACTGAATTGGAGAATTCCATAACACGTATCAGAGAGTGCTCCAATGGCAGTGGGGGCACAATTGAGATAAATTCGATGATTAGAAAAGAAAAAGAAGAAAGTTAGTGTTCAATGAGCTCGAGATAGCTTCCTGATGAGAGGAAGGGATGCCGGGTACAGTCTTTCTTTGGTTCCAGCCTCCCGGTTACACCAAAGCACACCAGTAAACACTGTACTATAGCGCTTACACACCTGTGAGTTGGCAAAATAATATCGTATGTTAATAAAACACCTGAGTTGGCTGAGTCCTTTTTTTGTGGTTGTACATGTTATTGTTAGTTTTAGATGCGGTATAAATTAACATTTATGATATGATAACATTCAAATATTAATTATAAGAATGAAAAGTCGAAAAGTTGTTATAATAATAATTAATAACATTACACGTACTATATATATTAGCTAATTTCCTATGACAGACCTACTAAAAGGGGAAGGGATCCCTATAAAGTTAGGTAATTTTCTATGACAGACCTACTAGAAGGGGAAGGGATCCCTATTAAGTTAGGTAATTTTCTATGGCAGACCTAAGTCGCATGTAATCAGCTACTAGTCAGTAATGTTAGGTACTGTTAGTAATGTTAGGTACTGTTAGTAATGTTAGGTAATTATGTATGGCTGACCGGCGATTACTAGTGATTCTGGCTTTATGCAGGTGAGTTGCAGCCTGTAATCCGAACAGAGGATGGGTTTTTAGGGTTAGCTCACCCTCGCGGAATCGCAACCCTTTGTCCAGGCCATTGTACCACGTGTGTCGCCCAGGGCATAAGGGGCATGATGACTTGACATCATCCACACCTTCCTCTGGCTTATCACCGACAGTCTGTTCAGGGTTCAAAACTCAACAATGGCAACTATACACGAGGTTTGCGCTCATTGTGGGACATTAACCCAACACCTTACGAGATGAGCTGACGACATCCATGCACCACCTGTGTCCGCGTTCCCGAAGGCACCCCTATCTTTCAAGAGGATTCGCGGCATGTCAAGCACTGGTAAGGTTATTCCCTTTGCATCGAATTAAATCACATGCTCTACCAGTTGTGCGGGCCCCCGTCAATTCCTTTTAGTTTCATTCTTACGAACGTACTCCCCAGGCAGGATACTTAACGCGTTAGCTATAACACTACATGGGTCGATACGCACAGTGCCTAGTATCCATCGTTTACGACTAGAACTACTGAAGTATCTAATCCCATTCGCTCCCCTAGCTTTCGTCTCTTAGTGTCAGTGTCGGCCCAGCAGATTGCTTTCGCTGTTGGTGTTCTTTTTGATCTCTACACATTTTACCGCTCCACAAGAAATTCCCTCTACCCCTACCATACTCCAGCTTGGTAGTTTCCACCGCCTGTCCAGGGTTGAGCACTGGGATATGACGGAGGACTTAAAAAGCCACCTACAGACGCTTTACGCCCAATCATTCTGGATAACGCTTGCATCCTCTATATTACCATGGCTGCTGGCATAGAGTTAGCCGATGCTTATTCCCCAGATACCGTCATTGCTTCTTCTCTGGGAAAAGAAGTTCACGACCCGTGGGCCTTCTACCTTGACGCGGCATTGCTCCGTCAGGCTTTCGCCCATTGCGGAAAATTCCCCACTGCTGCCTCCCGTAGGAGTCTGGGCCATGTCTCAGTCCCAGTGTGGCTGATCATCCTCTTAGACCAGCTACTGATCATCGCCTTGGTAAGCTATTGCCTCACCAACTAGGTAATCAGACATGAGGCCCTCCTAGGGCAGATTCCTCCTTTTGCTCCTCAGCCTACGGGGTATTAGCAGCCGTTTCCAGCTGTTGTTCCCCTCTCAATGGCAGGTTCTTACGCGTTAATCACCCGCCCTCCACTGAAAACACCATATCCCATGTTTCCCATCCGACTTGCATGTGTTAAGCATGCCACCAGCGTTCATCCATAAGGTTCTTCTCTTTCTATTTTGAAACACTTTTGGCTTGAACTCTATTCGTTTGAGCTCACAACCCTTCTCGAACTGTCTTTTCAGACTCATTCCCTTTCTCTTTTGAAACAATCTTAGTTCAAGCACTGGTCGACATACTCATATTTCTGGAATGCACTCCTAGACAGGGAAGCGCAGGTTCGAGCTCAGCTCGTGAAAAGGCCTTTGCTATTAAAGGAGAATGAGCTTTCTCTATCTCTGCAACTCTAATTGTAAAATGATCTGGGGAAGCTGTTCAATAAGGAAAGATCGTATCCGCGTAGAGCAGCTAGGGCTAGAGAAGCAATCTTCTTACTTCCGGCAGACTAAAAGGGAGAATAAGACTCTTTATTTGCCTTAGTTTGTGAAAGACCCCCGGAAATACAAAGAAGAGTAAGAATACTATTTCTAACAAGTATAAATCTCCAGATTCAGCGAATGGAGCAAGAGCAGGTTTATCAGCTGGAAGTCATGTCCCCGGCTAGTGGAGAAATAGAACTATCATTGCGACTTTTTCCCTAGATTAATTTCTTCCTTAAGGGAAGTTATCATTCGAGGATTAGAGAGGATTATCATCCGGCTCTTAATCAGCTAAAGAAGGAAAGAGGTATCACCTGGCGAACCAGTAAGCACTTTACCTACGCGATAGTCAAATGAGCATTATACTGAGTCATTGGAAATCGAAGTAAGGGAATTGGAGACTTCCCCAATCGGAGAGAAGAGGAGTGACCTAACCACTTATCTAGAATTGAAACCATAGAAAATGTTCTAGCTTTGCCGTCCTTACCTTAAATCCAATCGGATTCTGATTCCGCAGAAAGTCTTTCAAGTTTGGATACGATCACACAATATAACACTCCTTAAATACTCTAGCTTCTTGCCCATCGGGCATGGTGGCACATCCTTCTTGATTGGGCATCTTTCAGAGATGAAACTGCATATGAATCAAGCACACTCTAATCCCTGAACTTCCCTGCTAGAGGTGGGTGCTTTGCTTCCTGCTCTTTGTCCATTCAGAGAATAAGGTCTGAAAGGACAACTCTTAAGGCCACACATCACGAAAAGTCGGGCAAGATCTCTATCAAAGACTGTTTCCCTGGAAGAAGAGCTGGGCAAAGACTAAGGGAATATCTTTTCATAGCTATAAGGCAGATGAAGTTCGACATCAATAAAGAGAAAGACTTTCTTCTAAAATGATAGATCATATCTTTCATGCTTCTAGTTCCGTGGAAGGTGAAAGGGCCAGGGACAGAACTCCGGGCACATAACTCCTGGGGGAGCACTCTCAAGAGACATACCAATATTCTGTCACCGCGAGCTTAGGGCACTGGATTAGGATTCCCCCACCTCATAAAACATCATTTGATGCCTCTGACACATATGATATGAAAGAATATGAGTCTTTAATCGCCTTATCAGGCATAGTTTCTTCTCAAGAAAGAGGCAGAGGATATGAGCTTGACACCGCAGCTAGGCGTGGTTCCGCAGAGTATATATGTGGTAAAGCCCACTTTAGAAAGTCGGTTTCCAAGCCCGCAAATTCAAGAGTTAAGTTAGAGGCTGACTAGTTAAACAGGAAATTCAAATGAAAGAAGGTTCTTTCACCTTATATTGATTCTATGTTCCTGCTTCAACTCATAGATGACTACCCCAGGATCACTCACTCTACTATAAGACCACTAAGAGGGATTAGATTACCAACCCCTCTTTCTAACTATAACTTCAGAACAGCTACGCTTGTTGCCTGCTAAAGTAATTGTCGCAGCTCCAGCTGAAGCAATTGTAACTGCTCCGGTGGATCAGAGCTACTTGAAAACCATGATAGGTCCTTCAGATAAAAACTGCTTACAACAACCTTGACATGGTCCAATGGAAAGGGAAAGCTGAAAGAAAAAAGAGTTTCAATCCACAAATAATCTGATACACATAAAGATGCTACTTGAACTCGACTCCGTGAAACCTTGTTTGAGAGAGAGGAATGGATAGATAAAGAGTTGTAGCTAGGTCCTATAGAAATTTGAATAATAGCTTGCCGGTCACGTGGAAGGTCTTCGACAAAAAAAACTCCATACGAGGTCGATCCGATCTCCATTATGTAGCCCTTCAAGTGCTGATAGACCGCGACCTCTTGTTGTTTATTGGAATGGACTGAACATTGTCCCTAGTTGTGAACGTATGTGTTGACTTTGTGAAACCTTAGTAGGATGGTTCACTGGAGATGCAGTGTACTCGGCTTTTCCATTTTTTCTTTGTCTTTGCCTCCAACAGTTGACTGGGCTATAGCTTAACCTTCCCTTTGTCTAAATATGTGGTGCCACGAGATATTTGATTTGAGAGTACCTTCTCATTGGGGCATGCCAGCAACCTTGCGGCTGAGAACTATCTGGTGCGGGAGTAATCCATCAACGTGAATGCTTGATTGATTATTCTATCGCGCCTAGTAAAATATGTATCCATATACCTATGTGTATTGTGTGGTTATTAGTGCCATTGAGGGGTGGCCAAAGGTTAGGCATACATACGGGCTCATCCCCACCATCGGTCTAGAAATTTTCATTTTCATCAATTTTGGTTGTCAAGTCGAGATATGAGTGTATAAGGGCGCCAGACTCCCTGTGCTGTGATGGGTTCTGCAATGTGAAAGCGGTGAACTGCTTGTCAGGGCTAGGCTAAACCATGATGCTCTGTTACTAGGCTTCGCCTCTCCCTTGATTATGAAAGTATCGCTCCTATTCTTTAAGAAAAAGAAGATGGAAACTGAGCTTGATTATCTAATGGAAGGGAAGGAAGAAGTGGAACTTTGCATAAAGTGTTAATTGCTGGGGGTGATTAGAAATGAATTGTTTATCATAAATAGTAAGATTCCTTTTTATTTTTCTGCCCCCCTCCCCCAAAAAAAAAAGAAGAGAGACTTGTTGGAAATGTGCTTGGTTGTTGACCAAGAGAGAAAGAAATGGGAGTCTTTGGGCATTGCTTAGGCTAACTCAAACTTGGGACGAGTGTTGTATGGATACCTAGTGATTTACAAGTACCCTCACTGCACTGACCATAGTAAACCTCTTCTCGTTGTACCAAAATAGAGATATGATTTAAATGACCAGGTACAACATATGAGTTCGATCCATTAGGGTTTTTTTTTTCCAGAAAAGAAACGAGAGAAAAGAAAACATCTTTGATTATGATTAAAAGGAACAATATCAAATAGACCAAGATCCAATTTTGGGTCATTTCTTGGTGAACATGATCTGCCATAATCTCTTCGATCCCTTCATTTATGTGCTAGAATAGAGAGTGATTTGGTAGGAAAGTTGAAGAGGCCTTTTTGTATATGATAATCAAAGGGAGTGGGATAGCTGCAGTAATTCTTTGGAAAAGCCCAGTTCTCTTTGTCTTCAAGCTTTCATTCCTCAATCCACTGATTCCTTCCTTCATATACCTCCCCACCAATAGATAGAGACAAATAGGAATAACCAAACCACGTCTACAAAATGCCAGTACCATGCAGCTGCTTCAAAGCCAATGTGATGCTCCTTGGTCTGATGACCAAGATATTGGCGAATACAACATATGATCGAGAAAATAGTACCAATAATCAGATGAAAACCATGAAAGCCAGTTGCTAAGAAAAAGGTAGAACCATAAATACTATCCGAAATAGTGAAGGGTACTTGATAATATTCCATTCCTTGAAACCCTGTGAACACTAGAGCAAGTGAAACGGTAGCTACTAAAGCGTAAACTGCTCATTTTTCCTTCCCCGCGAGTACAACATGATGAGCCCAAGTTACAACAGCTCTAGATGAAATGGGAATAAGGGTATTAAGAAAAGGGATGTCCCAAGGATCTAAAATAACAATCCATTTTGGGGTCCAAATACCTCCGATCTCTTTGGTAGGTGCCAAAGAAGAATGAGAAGAAGCTCGGAAAAGAGCAAAAAATAACATAACTTCCGATACGATAAACATAATAAAACCATATCGAGGTCCTAATTGTACGACTTTGGTATGAGGTCCTTCGAATGTGAATTCACGTATAACATCGTGCCACCATACGAACATGGTATGTAGGAGAAATATGAGGCCCACACTGAGAAGTGTTGCATCCCTTTGAAATGAGTGCATGTACATCACACCTCCTACGGTTGTTGCCAAAGCTCCGAGTGAACCCGAAATAGGCCATGGACTTGGATCTACCAAATGATAAGAATGCCTCTGAGATTCAATCATAAATCACTTTGCCATGTTCTATGTAAACCCCCCCCTTCACCCCCACCCCTTAAAGTAGTAAAGTAAAGAAGGGCTCTTTGGTGTCTAATTTTCTTTCTATCTGACAGGACAAACAAAGAACTAGGAAGGGATGGTTCTTTCATTCCATTGATAGAAGTCTAACTAGAAAAAGACACTCTCTATTACTTTGAGAAGAGAATCGTTGGTTTGACCGACAAACTACGTGGGAAAATAGACCTTCTTTCTTTGATTTTCAGTAAGATTTTTTGAAAGTAACAATTTCATTTGGTTCGCTTTCGGAAAACTTGCTGGTCGCGGATTAGTTCATTCTACGCCGCCAGCGACCTCAACTCAAAGGCGCAGGTTGATCTCTCTGGTTGAGGCTGCATTCATTTATTCATATTCAACTTGACATGTGGGAAGGGCTTACTCTACTAGTGGCTCGGCTTGGTATCGCTCCCTTCCCGCACTATTCCTCCCCACTAAAAAGAGCGATTGAGAATCTCAAGAACCTTTCTGAGCGTATGTCTTCACGGGAAAATTAGAAAAGAAAAGAGTATTTAATTCTTTTACTGCCTTCCATTCCACTATTCTGATCGAATTAATTGCTCTTTCGAACAACCAAGTCATAATGAGATTAAAAACCAATGCTTCCTTGGCCGTGTGGAACATGGATTAACATTATGTCATTCCTACAAGTGATGACCCACCCAGGATTGCTATGTACAGACTTAGAGATCAAATATAATATGTTTGTTTCCATTCCTCGTGAGCCACTTATTTCTCTGAAATAAGAGATTAAAGTCATCTTCCTCCTTTTTCCCAAAAAGTCGACGACATTACACCATTGGGATACTTCAAATAAACTTGAGTACATAGAGGATACACCGGTGCTAAAACATTTTCTCAAGATATCTTCCAAACTATTCGGGTCGTTGCTCCGGATCTTGTTCTCTCAGTGTGAAACCAGTTCGTTCCATAGTCTTAGAATTCTGCTGATCCCAAGTACTCCATCTCCATAATTTCATATAGGAATATAGAAAGTAAAGAGGAAAAGGCATGACCAGAAGAATTGTGGGAAATAAGTGAATTTATCCAGTTGAGGCATTATTGATTGAGACAAAATCATTCCCTCAATACAGCTTAAATCAAGCTTGTACGAGTAGTGAAGAAGTATAGATTTAGTTCGTTGTTGACCAACGGAAAGCATGGGAGAAAAAAAGAATTTACGCTCTTTCAAGAAAGAGATTATAGTCCTTTATGGCGCTTTCAACCCGAAAAAATGGAAGGCTTTGCACTATACCCAACTGGAGAATCTCCTTCAGGTGCAAAGCGTAAGTCCTCTCACTAAGCGCTTCTCCCTTTCGGGAGAAGATGAGCCCCCTTATCTGGTTCCTCTTCGCAAGAAGAGACTCAACCGAATAGTCCCGTTCCACAAGTGCAGCTTGAATATGTTTTTCAATCTACACTTGCGTATCAACAACGGAGTCTATCATTTCCTCCCTATAAGCTTTCCCCAATAAAAGGGTTCTTAACCTACTCCCGAGCTCCGTTCGACGGGTGTCGTCATCGAGAAGCAGAGGGTGGAGCTCTGGGATCAGAGGAAGTTGGTTTACGCTCGGCTCGGAAGAGCCTACTGAGTTTCCCCCAGAGAAGTCTTCGAAGATGGTTTTCCATCCTGGGCTGGGAGGAAGGTTGGCGGGTTGCTCCGCTACAGGTTGACCTGCAGCAGAATTATCATCCATGTGCAAGTTGTTTCAACCGCCAACCAAAGCGAGGAGCGAAATAAGAAGGAATATAGGCACTTCAAAACCAAAGAGCCTAAAAAGAGCACGTAAGGCATGGAGTAAAAAAGAACCTTTGACCCTCTCCATAATAAGGTAGGGATCAAAGCCAATCAAATGAGACAAGTGAGAGGTAGTAAAAACAAGGGTAGAAAGGAGAATCATAGAACGAATGAAAGAAGGAGACAAGGGGCGAAGGATATTCCTGATATTCAGAAAGATTTATGTTTATTCGCTCTGCTCGCAGAGCGGTATACCCAAAAAAATAAGCGACTACCTTACTTAAGCAATTATCAGATTGATCTTTGAAGGAGAGGATTTTTTTATGGTTGACACCTCTTGGAAACCAATCCGGAAAGATAATTGATGAAAGTTTGTCCAATGGCAGCTCTTGACCGGTATTAGATAGCTGCCAGAAAGAATGAATCTTTGCACGAAGTAGCACTATCACCTATGGAAATATTCAGAGGCTTAGTATCAACCCATGCGCCATGTTTATTATATACTAAGGCTATACTGGTCTCACGTTTCAGCCCCATCTTGTATGTTATTCATTCCACGCGGACTTTTGTTTTTGGCCAAATCACCCGGAATAAGTTCTCCACCTCTACCTCTTGTGTACGAGATGGGTCGGTGTACTGGGACTCAAACCACTCTGAAGTGGAATGTATTTTAGCAGGCCCCTTGAACTTGATTATGGAATTGGTACCCCCTTTTTGTATGTACCAATAGACTTTGGCCAATAAAAAGAACCCCCTCACCATCTCATCCTCTAGCTTAAACTTCCCTATCTCTAAAGGAGAAAGAACATCGCATGGGAGTGGATGAGCAAGCACAACGGAGTCCATGTCCATGTAATAACAATCATCTCAAGAGATATAGGGGTAAAGCTGTATCCTAGCGTAAGCAGTTATAGCTGCCGATAACTTGACCGCCGCATTCTTCGTATAGGACCATTTCCCAAAGGTCGAGTTTGTATTGACACAATAGGAAGCAAGGTTGATATTTTTTCTAAGGGGCTGACCGAATAAGAACTTATCACACGTTTGAATCAAAACTCTGAGGCGATCATCGTTGCACAACTCGGTAGCAGTGCTTTCAGGGCTTATACAAAATCTCCCATAGAGAAAATTCATTAGTATCTTGTAGACGTAGTCTATCGCTACATTCCCTTCTTTCTTAGCCTTTATCCTATTCTCCGAGAGAGTGGTAACAAAGTCTTTAAATGGGCTTCCCTCACTCTTCTCAAAGAGGTATCCACAGAAAGAGGTATCTCAAAGTGGTAACAAATTCATTTTTGCATACTTGAGTTCCTCGCTAAAGTAAACTCCTACAAACTTCCCTGTCGGGAAGACCAGAGTCTTATCCCCGTTCAATAGGAGAGAAAGGGCCTTTTAATTTTCTTTGTCCTCGGGCAGACCACATATGCCCGGATAAAGCCAAAGAGACTATCTATGTCCCACTCTCACAAATCCCCATGCCAGACAGGCTTCCCAGTGGGCATGATGTTTTCCATCATTACAAAAGGATAAAGCGAGTTTACATCATAGTAGTGTAGATTCTCACCTATAGGTAAATAGGCATCCACATGACCACCGTAGTAACCTTCTCTCATAAACTTATCCTCATTGTGGTTTGGGATGTAGATGGGCCATTTATCCGGTTCGTTGAACTTCTAACAGAAGAGGTATAGAGCCAAGGATGGAAGGGTAAGCTTTTTCTCTATGTCGACCTAGAGCTGATCCTAAATCAGCTTTTGGGCCTTTTGCATCACAGCCCCGAGGAGAAGGACGTCCTTTCGCAAATATTCAAGAAATTCACTCCTCATACTTCTCAGACTCTGGGGAGTCACTTTCTTATGATCAACCTCCCCTTTAGGACCGAGTTCAAGACATAGATTCCTTGAAACTGAATCAAGTGTACCATTTAACATATTCAACGAGTCGTGGAAATGGAATAGAACCCTCTTCCCTGATTTGACACTGATCTCGTAGATGCAGTGGTTTTGCACTAGAGGTCTTACATCACCCTTCCAATTAGATACCAGGTGCTTTAGGAAGAAAATCCCATCGAATTTGCCTAAGTTATGGAAGTAAATTGTTAGAACTGACCTAAATCCCTTAGATATATGCTCAATTCTGGATAGAAAGTTGTCCATCATCTTACTACTTCTATCATCAAAGCACTTTATTGTTATATAGTCATCGCTGAAATAGGTTTCCACCCTATTTTACTTGACAGACTCCTTAGGGAGAACAAGCATGAGACCCGCTGCATACGGCTTATGCGTGTCCCCCTCACCAGTTATTAATGTCTCGAGATCCGCTACAACGAAAGCTTTCGCTCAACCTTACTTTCCCCCATTTTTACCCCCATCATATGAGGGGGTTGTAGCTACGCTCATCATGTCTGATATCATCAACACAGATAGGCTTTTCAAAATTTATTTGGAAGTCCATAAGGATGACATCCTCAAGTAATGGAACTATATCCTCAGTAGAGGGAGTCACCCCTACAACTGTCTCATCCATACTATAGACTCGTAGAGTGATCCTAACGATACCACTCTCCTCATACTTCCTAGAGAAATCACTAAGAGTGGATACTATATCACCTTAGACGGTACTCATGGGGAGTAGCTTACCATCATCTCCATGCAACCGAATAGCATACCCCGCTGTGATGGTTACATCTGGATTCTCCAGGTCAAAACCAATCGTGAATTTTCCATACCCTTCAGGTGGTAAAGAGGGGTAAGCGTAGAGACATAACATATGAACTACCGCCAGACTTAGAAGGGACACTTCAGCCCCAAGCGGAGGGGGGTTGAGCGTCATGTTCGCCAGGATCAATGTTGGATGTTTTGTATTTATAGGCTCTATCCTATCTACTCTCATCAAGTACTGACTTAAAAAGTGATTACTAGTAAATGCCTTATATTTTTTGATTACTCATCGCTATTTTCGAGGCAAGGTACTGAAAGGGGTGCCGCGCATCTCGACCAAACTGAATATCCTAACTTAGATCCAGATACAACTTATCAGCCTCTTCCATAAGAACACCGAAATATGTTAGTCCATCCTCCATGCTGGGGTAAGACTTATAGTGGTATAAAAAGGCCTTCATAACCTCCCGATCGTCAGCCACCTTTTCATGATTGCCAAATGACGCAAAGTTAATAAGACTTCTTGATAGATCACGTTCGTGGAAATGCAGGAGCCCACAACAACGATCTTCAAACTGATAAACCAACCTTTCACTTCTCATATGGGAAATCATCCATATGAGTACCTGAAGACGACATTCTAAGTCTATATAGAGCCCTTATCCAAGAAATGAGCTATCTTGCTTAGCATACCTCACCCAAAGCTATTTTCAATAGAGGATTCACCTGCCTTAGACAAGATTTGTATAGCCTAGCGCTTTGCGCTTTCACTTATGAACTTGAACCATCCCACAAATCATCTTTCAAAACCTGACTTGAAACTCTTTCTTTCCTAACTAAGCATCAGTAGCTTAGTACCTTATGAACATTGATTTTCCATCGAGTAGCTGAACTAGGGGAACTAAAAACTAGTTACTAGGAAAAAAATACCACTATTTGAACATCCCGCTTGTGGACAAGTTTCTTCCCTTTCTGTGCTTTTACGGTGGCCTCTTCGACCTTTCTTGGGTTCACTAGAAATGTCATCAAAGCTCTCTCTTTCTATCTGACCTAAGGCAGCCATCAAACCTTGTTGGATAGAAGTCTACTATAACTGGCTCATCTGCCCAGTTAGACCGCTAGCATCTTACCAACCATCTTCAGTTCCTACCCACATCTTTCTCTATCCCATAACGAGCAATCAAATTTTTTGAAATGTGAATGAAATTTTTGGTTAGAGAGCGCATTCAAGCTTGAGGCTTATTCGAAAAAATCCAATTGCGCTCGCCTGACGCCATATCTTTTCTTATATGGAGAGGAGGCCCATTCGACAACCATAATAGGCTCTATAACTGGATCACTCACGCTAAGAACACAACATATTAGAGGGGACAAGAGGTTCCACTCATCAAAGTGTGAGACACAAGGTTTCTGCCTAGAAGCAAGCTACCCTCTTTGCTTCAAATCAATAATAACGATGTCAACGATATTCCAATCCGATCTTTTCTTTCTTCACCCCGTAGCCCTAAAATAGAAAAAAAAGCCCATGGTTGAGTGAGCATAGAGCTCTGCCTTTTTCTTTCCTTTTTAAGCTGCTTCCCCCCTTTCCTGATTTAGTGTTCTGCTATACATTTGTATGTGTTAAGCACAGTGGCATGCTCTGTAGCCTGAGTAAGAAATATTCAAAGAGTGCAGGGGTATCTATTTTTACGAGTGATCTCTCTCTCTTTCTTAAGGAATTTTGTCATCCATATCCATCACTATCAGGGGTAAGCGCATCCGTACAGACTAGACTCCTTTAAATGAAAAAAAGGCTTCTTGTCGGCAAATACCCCCTTCTCATCAACTTTTAGCATTAATGAATGGTGGAAGATACCACGTTGTGGATCCAAGCACAAGAAGTTTAGGAGGTGTCACCATCAATCACGTAAGATAAGAAGTGACCTCAGTCTTCAGATCCTATGTATGGCACACAGATGAATCTTGTTGATGGCTCTTTGCGAGTCAGCATTGTACCCCGAAATAGTCACCTTGGACTTAGCCGGCTCGTAGGAACGAATGGAAAGATCGACTGGTGCCTGCAGTGGTGGAAGGTCGAGCACATCTGTAGGAGCGACGACTAAGCTCTGAATTAGAGTGGATTCTTACTTTTACAGGAGTAGCTCTTAGAACGAGGGATAACTCTCAGGAGTGGAAAGATCAGGAGGTTTCCCTGGTGAAAGAAAAAACCCTTGCTTTGCTCTTTCCCGCCTAACTGAGAAAGTAACTCTCTTCCTTCGCGCCTGTACTCTAACTCAGTAACTCATTATGGATAAGCGAGTGAATTTTAAGTTGGAAGGAAAAAAAAGCGAAGTAAGCATCCAACTCTGGTACTAGCAAACAGTGAGTACTTATCCGGTCCCTTTTAAGAAAATCCTATTCCAAACAGGGATGTCGATTTGGCATTATACATCTCAGATTTTTTTCTGGACATGTGATCCTAGCTCAGAGAAACTGGCTTTCTCACCTTTGGATGCAGCTCGTAGAATAGGTCTGGCAACTTTCTTGACTGACCCGCTGTCACATCTCGAATTGGTATAACTATTCTTTTGGAACACCTTCCTCACAGGTCTCTCAGCATGCTACCAGTTCGATCTAGCAGCCCGGTAGACCAAATAAAGTAGATAGTGAGCCCTATCACTGATTGAGGAAAGAAGATGACAAGCTAGTAACGTTTCAGGCAGTTCGGCTTTATTGTCTCTGACCTTCTCAATGATTCTTCCATTCGATTTCACTTAGCGGTGCTCTCTCCTTGCATAGGCATAAGTGATCCGACAGGCACTCTCCTGACATGAGTTCTGGCTTGATGCTCAATAGGGCAGTGAGCAGGCATTCCAGGTAGACTACTGAGATTCCCCATAAGCATAAGCCCAATCTCTCTTAGACTAGCAAGTCTTTCGAATTAAGTTATCAGAATTCCCTAGTCTCTCTGACTGGATTGGATGTCTTCTCTCTATGACCAGTGCAATATTTTCTTGCATGTGTTCTACATCTTTCACATCTAGAAGACAGGGTGGTTAAAGGTTTAATGGATGAGTCAGGATGGGATAGAGGAAAAATGTAATCTGCTTTAATTGACCTTGACTAACTCCTCAAAAAAGTTCGTACCCTATCAACGCCGCAGGGAAAAACTAAGAAAATGTGTTTTTTACGTAACTTGGATAGCTGAGTGGTAAATCCTGCAATGACATCATGCGCCCTAACTTAAGCCTGGTGTTGTTTGTTCCGATCCTTCTAGTGAGAGCTTGTGACCATCGCAGTGACTGCAGTATGCTTAATCGACTGTCTCTCTACCTTCTTGATCGTTGCATCACAAGTTCACACGACAAGCCGCATTGTGCACTCAAGCTTGGATGATGAATGCCTTTGAAAGATAGAGGATTTGAACCTGATATGTCTAAGGGATAGATAGACAGATGCCTTCCTATATTCCTTCTTTACTGGACCAATCGAAGACTGAAAAGACAAAGAGAGTTTCTTGTTCCTTTTTTAACAAGGATGATGAGCGATAATGACATGAATTCAATACTAATAAAAAAGGTAAGCTCGCCGCTGATACCTCTTTACCTTTTCCTACGGTGAAAAGAGAGTCCCCTATCACGATAGGCCATCCCAGCTCCTGAATGTGTCTTTCTATCAATCAAGAGAGAAAAATAAACACTAAACTGTGAAAAAAAAGCATGGGAAAAAGAAAGTCAGACTGAGTTCAATTAGTCCCGTCCTAGGTGTATTTGATTGGCTCTACCAGTATGTCCTTTTTTTATTCCTGCAAAGACCAGATCTAAGTCCTGTCGAGCAATCGCTTGCAAAACCCTTTTATAAGGTAGGCTGCGATGGGTCCCATAGTTCTCTATCTCTTATAGGTGGTCCAAGTAGGTTTTCAATGATAATGGCTTCCCATTAGGATAGAAGAGTTCCCCCCGAATCTGGTGCCTTTTCTCAAAAAGAGACGTGTCTTGCACTCTTTCCGAACGAAGGGCTTTCTCAATTTTTAATTCCGTTTGGAATTGGGTGTCAATAATCTTTGAGGAAATATCCTCGGGCAAGGGACACGTGATAGTATTTATGGTAAGGCGATCAGTGAGCTCCCTTAGCCTCTCTCCATCCTCCTGTAACAGATGTTAAGGCTCAGCAATAGGAGGCGCTGCGGGTTCACCAGTGTTGGGAGATTCCGGGGGCGGTTGGTTGAGACCGGCTTCGGAAGGAGAACTGATTCCAAATAAATCAGTCAAACTGAAGCCCCTTCCTCCAGCGCCCTCACCTGATCCTAAGCGAGAGGCCCCCGAAGCAGCCATCATGTTTGACGATTCAGAAATGCAGAATTGAAGAAACCGTGCAATCGCCAGGGCCAGCGCTCTGGAGCAGCCCAATCCTCTGAGAAAAAAGGAAAGAGCCTTACCACCCAGAGATAAAGCTAGCCTTTTAAGAAAGCCCCAACGTAACTCAAGAGAGCCCAGTTGAAAACAGAGAGAATAAAAGGTTGTAAGCAAGAAGGTTGCATAAAGTAATAATAAAAACAATCCACTACATAAGAAAAAACTGGAATTAGATCTTGGAAATAATCGACTCAAATAGATGCTCATCATAACCTTTCCTCGGATCACGCTCATCATAACCTTTCCTGAAAGTAGACGACAAGTTTGAAATCTTAAAGCCAGCATAATCATTGAAAGAGTATCTTCTTTTTTCCCACATCGCATCAAGGTGAAAGGATTCTAACCTATGGCCCTCTCTACCCAAAATAGATGCGCTGACCAGTCTGCGCTACACCTCATCTCACTACCCTGAAGCATATAGATCCACCCGATTTATGAACACTCAAACTGAACTCGCCCATCCTTTTGGAGGGATGCAAGAAACAATCTGAGTAATCAACCGCTTTTTTCTGAATCTGCCTCAAGCACCCCAACCCTACCACCAAAAAGCCGTTCTATAGTGCAGGAGCGCTGACATTTTTTTGCTTACTCTTTCACTTTCATTTCTCAATCTGGCTCACTCCTGGCTACGGTATGGACCTTTCGCCTGCTTAGAAGTGGATTCAAACCACTAACACAAGGACTTTCACTCCATTTATCTAACCAGCTGAGCTACTAGAACCACTTTCCTAAAGTTTATTTTCTTCATCGAAGAGCGACCTTACCACTTGACTAGTAAGGGAAAATCCCTTTACTAAACTAAGAAAATAGAATAGATAGGTTTTTTTGCTTCTTCCTCAAGCTTTTGAGCTGCTCTTTCAACTGCCGCCTAATCCCCCAACATGCTCAATAACCGAGAGCCATCCAGGGACTGCCAGAGAGATCTTGCTTATTGAAAGAAGATAGGCCAGAAAAACAAGGTGCAACGGGCTCTCTGCTCCTAGTCACTAAGAAGTGCTATTCTGTCCTCCGGGGGACTGGACTGCACTAAGAGGTTCTTTCTCTCACGTAATTTCGCCCGCCCGTTTCATTTACGTACCAGAGAAAATGTGATTCAAACCCATGATACAATCTTATTGTATGTCAATTTAGCAAACCAATGCCTTAAGCCACTCAACCATACCTCCAAGTTGTTGATCAAAAATGAATTGGATGTGCCGGGTTTGGTTTCTTGCCCGAAGGAACGGCTATCTGATCCGATCAACTATGTAAGTTGTAGCGAGGCATTCTGTTTTATGAACACCCCACCACTGAATGATTCACTTTCAAGTTCTCGCCTCCGACCCGGGAGAACACAGGGTGTAGCCAAGCCCTGACCTGCCTAAATGGAATTAATATCTCCTTCGTCTAGTCGAGAAGGGAGGGGAACTGGACTCTGCCTCTTCCATTACATTTACATTACATTAAAGAGAAGTCCATTCTCATCATGATCGATCCACGTCCTAGCGTAGTGCCTGGCTTGCTTAGCAACCAAAGCTAGCTTACTAAGGTAGTTGACTTTTGCATTTTTTAAAAAGAAGGTGATGTGCCGCCAATTTACGGCACTTTCGACTACTTTTAACTAAGAACAATCGTACGTTTTCAAGCAACCGTTGTCGTTTTTGATGGTTTTATGTTTTATTTGTAGGAAAGGGAGACAAACATGGAAACATAAGGAAATACGAGCAAAAAGACATTCTGGATAAGAGTGACGGTCCGAGTGACGGACCGTCAAGCTAGTGACGAGCCGTCAGGGCAGCCGTCAACTTAAGGCAACACACTGCCTAGTGGCGACGACCACCGTGATGGGCCGTCAAGCTAGTGACGGTCCGTCACCCAAACCGTCACCCTGAGGCAGCACCACTGCCTAGTGGTGACGGCCACCGTGACGGTCCGTCAAGGTGGTGACGGTCCGTCACCCCAAGCCGTCACACTTAGGCATACGGTTACACGGAATCCGAGCGTTTTTGGGATTTGTTTCCTAGACTTCTATAAATACCCTATGTTAGGTTTATTTTAGAGGTGAAGCTTTTTACATACATTACCCAATAATTTTAGGGGTTTAAAGTCGAGATTTGAGAGAGGAAAACACGCAATACACGTTTTCTTCCTCCTCAATCTTGTTCTTGATTTGTTCTTGGGATCTTGGTTTTTCTTGTTCTTGGAATAATTGAAGATTGGTTTTCATTATATTGAAATGGAGACAAACATGGAAACGGAAGGAAATACGCGAAAAAACGACATTCTGCCTAAGAGTGACGGCCTGAGTGACGGTCCGTCACATATGTGACGGTCCATCACATGTGACCGTCAAGTGGAGGCCTTGCACTGTCTAAGGGTGATGGTCCAGGCGACGGTCCGTCAGCCTGACCGTCACACCTGGGCAGTCCGCTACGCGGAATCCTGACGTTTTTGGGATTTGTTTCCTAGACTCCTATAAATACCCTATGTTAGGTTTATTTTATTCAGGCATTAGTTAAGCTTTTTAATATAGTTATCCCAATAGTTTTAGGAGAGACTTGGAGATCAAGAAACACGTTTTACACGTCTTGAATTCGTGTTCTTAATTTGTTCTTGGGATCTTGGGTTTTCCTTGTTCTTGGAATAATTGAAGATTGGTTTTCATTATATTGTAAGAATCCCTTCTCTTTATTATGAATACAATTCTCTTCTCTTTTCTTTATAGCATGATTAACTAAACCTCCCACAACTAGGGTTGTGGGAGCCATGGCTAAAGTAGCAATATAGATTCCGGGTAGCGACGGGTTAAATATGTATGTTGTCACGTTGTTAATCATTCGTTATGTAACGTTTTCTAGTGGTTGCAAACATTAGAACATGCCTAGGTTTAATTTGCTTGAGTAAAGAGATTTAAAACCGGGAAACTTGATTAACGACGAGGATTCGAGACTACCAACTCTCGTCTTATGATTAATGCTGTAACTAGATTAATCTACTTGATGTTTTGGATTGAAATCTAAAAGCACACCTTTCAAGTTCGAGAGAATTGAAAAGTAAATTTGTCTATTTGGTTGAGAAACGTTTAGACGATACAATTAATTCAATCACATCGTGACACGCATATAGAAAGAACCCCGTTAAGCCTAGGATCGACTTTGTTACTAACGCCATGGTAAACATTTCCCTAGTTCTCTCTCTCCTATTGATTATCATTCATACGTTAAGTGTTTGTTTTGTTTACAAATATTGATCACAAAACCCCCCCTATTTACCGGAAACTATTGACGACTAGTCACTTAATTCACTAAAGACTTAATTCTCACCATATTCTCTGTGGGATTCGACCCCAACCTTTGTTGGATTCTATATTTGACTACGACCGCTTACGCTTCGTTAATTTGAGGTGTAGTTTGGGCGTTATCAAAAAGTGGCGCCGTTGCCGGGGAATACGATTGTTAATTAAGTCTGGTGTGTTTATTTGACTGTTAGTCATACTTTCCTGCTTTTACGTTTTTTTTGTTATTTTTGTTTTTGACAGGGTACGGAATTGTGCATGCCAAGTACCCGGCGCTCGGGTGAATCAACATTACCTTACGACCCTGAGCTTGCTAGAACGTTAAGGCGGAATATGGCCGCACAACAAGAGGCAGCAAGGATCGTTGCAGAACAGCAGGCCCAACAAAATTTGAATGCTGGAGGTCTGCAGCACGATCTTGAGTTGCATGATGAGGACAACGATTTGGATGGAGTTGGCGCTACGGGCGCCATTGTTGTTCCACCGCTACCGCCCGGAGCCAAGTTCAACATCACTAGCACGATGATTCAGCTGTTGAACTTGAGAGGAGTATTCCGTGGAGCAGCTGGTGACGATCCAAACCGTCACTTAATGAATTTCATGGGTATCTGCAAGTCGTTTGAACTGCCGGGCGTGAGTCAGACAGCGATCAGGCTCAGGTTGTTCCCGTTGTCTCTGTCTGATGAGGCAGCGTTATGGTTGACAGAACTGACCCCTGACTCTATCGCAACTTGGGGAGATTTGAAAGGAGCTTTCCTAGAAAGGTTCTTTCCTCCCTCTAGGATGATACAGTTGAGGGACGAGATTAGCAACTTTAGGCAGCAACCACACGAAGCATTGCACGAGACCTGGTTGCGATTCAAGAAAAAGCTGACACAATGCACTAACCATCAGCTGAACGATGAGTTTTTGATGCAGACATTCTACAGGGCACTCAATTCGACTACCAAGCCGACGTTGGACAACGCAGCAGGTGGAGCATTTATGGGTCGCACTTTTGCCGATGCCACAACTATTTTGGACAGGCTCACCAAAACCAACAGGGCCTGGTATACACGTGATTCAGAGGTACTAGCTAGTACTTATGCAGTTGGTGTGTCAGCGGAACAGCATAGAAAAGATGAAGAACGGGACCAAGACATGGCCCATCTAAAAACGCAAATGGACCTCTTGACCAAGCACTTGATATCAGGAAGTATTGAGAAGGTGAAAGCCGTGGGTTCGCAAGGTAGAGCAGCAGGGATTGAATCTGATGAGGAGGCCAACTATTTGGGGGGTTTCCAGGCCAACGGCCAGGGAAACCAAGGTCGGAACTATCAGAGAGACAACCACTATGAGAAAGGCGGCTACAAAGATCGCGACCAAGGAAACTGGAGGAACAGCACCGATAGAGGTGGGTTGTATATACCACCGGGTAATAGGGACAAAGCTGGCAACGAGGCAGAGACATCCAAACTTGAGAACATGATGGCGAAGATGCTGCTGAAGGTGGAATCAACTGACTCTGGAGTAAAGGAGATGAAGACTGAATTATCAGCATTGAGTCAGTTAGTGGGTTCACATTCCACCTCGATCAAGCAATTAGAGCAGCAAGTGGGGCAAATCTCGGCATCTCTGAACCAAAGAAAGACAGGTACCTTGTCGAGCGACACCACTCATCCGAGGAATGACGCAAGCTGTATGGCGATCACCACAAGAAGCAGAAAAATATTACCGGAATCACATCCGGTAATTCAGACTCAAGGTGATGTTGCGGATGATGAAGAGGCGGTAGAGGAGGAAACCCCACAGCCCGCAGAGAAAAGCAAGGAAGCTGAAAAGCTTCCAACTATGATGCCTCGGCCACCACCTTCTTTCCCACAGCGTTTGAAGAAGAAAGCTGACGATGGTAAGTTCCTGAACTTCATGACCATACTGAAGCAGATTTCAATAAACATACCATTGGTGGAAGCTCTGGAACAAATGCCCGGTTATGCCAAGTTCATGAAGGACTTGATTACAAAGAAGAGGTCGGTAAGTTTTGAACCGGAAGACAACCTCCACCACTGCAGCGCTATTTCTTCAAGGTCGTTGGTCAAAAAGAAGGAAGATCCAGGTGCTTTCACTGTTCCCTGTACTATCGGGAAGCTCAACTTCGGAAGAGCATTATGTGATCTTGGTGCTAGTATCAACTTGATGCCGCTAGCAGTCTACAAACAATTGGGTTTGGGAGCTCCTAAACCAACATCCATGAGAGTAATGATGGCTGACCGCTCAGTAAAATGACCGGTGGGAATCTTATCTGATGTGCTGGTCTAGATTGGTAAGCTTATATTCCCGGCCGACTTTGTGATCTTGGATTGCGAAGTAGATTTTGAAGTTCCCATAATCTTGGGACGACCATTGTTAGCCACAGCAAGAGCACTGGTCGACATGGAGAGAAATGAACTGACCTTCCGATTGAATAATGAAGTGGTCAAGTTCGATGTGTCCAAATTGATAAAGCAACCAAGTGACATGAGGGTGGTCGCGGTCATCAAGGCTATTGAGGAAGTCCCTGCGGATGTGTATCTTGAGGAGAAGGGTTGTCTGGAAACCCGAGCTATTATGAGAGTAAGGTCGCGATCGCAAGAGGAAAAGCAGGTAAAGGAAAGCGGTGAAAGATCAAAAAAACAAAAACACCGCAATAGAATCTGCAAAGAAAGAGCGAAGAAGTTGTCGCGACTAGCGATAGAGCCCAAAGAGGAAGCTGGAACGCCACACTCCATCGAGTTCTCTTGTTTTTGAGACCCTGGCGGTCTCCAACATCATGTCAGAATCTGAGTCATATCGACTTCACAGGTATTCCTTTATTCTCACAGTTTTTAGTTTTCATATGTATGCATTGGGGACAATGCATGAGTCTAAGTTGAGGGTGTGGGGAAACCTGTGAGTCACCACCGAGGGTTTTTGTTGCCGAGTTCTTTTCCCTCCGGTGTGCTATCTAGTAGAACCGGCATGTTTAGGTTGTTATTTTAAAAATTTTGTTAGTTGTTTAGCAAGCATGGCGTTTTTTTGTTTAAAAACAAGGCCCCTTTAAAAATTTTCTGGTTTTGTACTTATGTTGAAACGATTGACTGTCTGGATCCTTGAATGTCATTGTGTGATTATGATTAGAATGGGTATGCTTAAGCCGAGCGGTTGTTTGATAGTTGGTAGCGATATAGTTTCTTGGTGCCAAGAGCGTGTGAGATTATTGTTATAAATTCTTACTCTGTGCATGCATCTAGAACTTGTCCGGTCTATTTTGTTAAGTTCGAAGTTTGGTTGCTTAGGAAAGGATCACAGGCCCTTTTTGTGTGCAGTCCACTAAACCTAAAAGACCGTCCAAATATAAAATCCCTTTTTGATCCCTGTTTGAGCCATAATTAACCTTTTTCTTTCAATAACCTGTCACCATTCCTGTTTAACTTTGAATCCCTATTTTGTCCCTGGTCCTTCCTTGGACATCGTGCACCTCAACTCAGGCAATCAGCCTAAGTTGAGGGTGGCTACTATAGAGGTAAACCCTGTTTTGGCCCTGGTCCTTCCATGGACATTGTGCACCTCAACGCAGGCAATCAGCCCAAGTTGAGGGTGGCTACTACAAAGGTGAATGATAAGAAAAAGAGGATGAAGAAGAGTGGTTGGGAATAGAATGAAAATTCGGGTGTGTGCCTAAGAAAAGAAGAGAAAAATAAAAAGAGATGAAAAAGATCAAAAAAGTAATAAAAAGAATTGTCAAGATAAAGAGGCCGCACCTGTAGCTAGAGAGAAGGAAATAAAAAGGTGAATAAGGATGGACAAAAAGTTATGCGGTAATAAGACGTCGGTAGTTCCAAGGAGGGCGTAGTCACTAACCCCTAAATGTATCCTACCTGCACCTGAAACCTCATTACAAGCTTAAACAAGTCCTGTAGTGATCCTGAGCGGCTTTCTGAAGAACTAAAATAGAATAGTAAGGGCAAGCCTATGGTATCGCTTGTGCATTTTTGAAATCGTTTGTGAGTGTGAGCGCTTACCTAGTCCCAAGTCTTGTGTGTGGGATTTCTTTGAGGTGAGGGCACCAAGATTTCTGTATTGTCTATTGATTGTTAGGATAGCTGCGCATGTGTATGCATAATATTCTATCATATCAGAATGACATGTTCGGATCCATGCAAGTTAGTGTTTCATACTTTTGTGTGCTACGAGGGAGCTTGAATTAAAATTGAATAAGATGTTGAATGACCATGAGTTGCTAGAGACACGAGTTTGTTTTCTTAGTTGAGTCGTCGTGTTGTTTTTTTTTATGTTATGTTGCTTGAGGACAAGCGAACGTTTTAAGTTGAGGGTGTTGATGTGCCGCCAATTTACGGCACTTTTGACTCCTTTTAACTAAGAACAATCGTACGTTTTCAAGCAACCGTTGTCGTTTTTGATGGTTTTATGTTATATTTGTAGGAAAGGGAGACAAACATGGAAACGGAAGGAAATACAAGCAAAAAGACATTCTGGATAAGAGTGACGGTCCGAGTGACGGACCGTCAAGCTAGTGACGAGCCGTCAAGGCAGCCGTCAACTTAAGGCAACACACTGCCTAGTGGCGATGGCCACCGTGACGGGCCGTCAAGCTAGTGACGGTCCGTCACCCTGAGGCAGCACCACTGCCTAGTGGTGAAGGCCACCATGACGGTCCGTCAAGGTGGTGATGGTCCGTTACCCCAAGCCGTCACACTTAGGCAGTCGGTTACGCGGAATCCGAGCGTTTTTGGTATTTGTTTCCTAGACTTCTATAAATACCCTATATTAGGTTTATTTTAGAGGTGAAGCTTTTTACATACATTACCCAATAATTTTAGGGGTTTAAAGTCGAGATTTGAGAGAGGAAAACACGCAATACACGTTTTCTTCCTCCTCAATCTTGTTCTTGATTTGTTCTTGGGATCTTGGTTTTTCTTGTTCTTGGAATAATTGAAGATTGGTTTTCATTATATTGAAATGGAGACAAACATGGAAACGGAAGGAAATACGCGAAAAATGACATTCTGCCTAAGAGTGACGGCCTGAGTGACGGTCCGTCACACATGTGACGGTCCGTCACATGTGACCGTCAAGTGGAGGCCTTGCACTGTCTAAGGGTGACGGTCCAGGCGACGGTCCATCAAGCCAGTGACGGTCCGTCAGCCTGGCCGTCACACCTGGGCAGTCCGCTACGCGGAATCCTGACGTTTTTGGGATTTGTTTCCTAGACTCCTATAAATACCCTATGTTAGGTTTATTTTATTTAGGCATTAGTTAAGCTTTTTAATATAGTTCTCCCAATAGTTTTAGGAGAGACTTGGAGGTCAAGAAACACGTTTTACACGTCTTGAATTTATGTTCTTGATTTGTTCTTGGGATCTTGGTTTTTCCTTGTTCTTGGAATAATTGAAGATTGGTTTTCATTATATTGTAAGAATCCCTTCTCTTTATTATGAATACAATTCTCTTCTCTTTTCTTTATAGCATGATTAACTAAACCTCCCACAACTAGGGTTGTGGGAGCCATGGCTAAAGTAGCAATATAGATTCCGGGTAGCGACGGGTTAAATATGTATGTTGTCACGTTGTTAATCATTCGTTATGTAACGTTTTCTAGTGGTTTCAAATATTAGAACTTGCCTAGGTTTAATTTGCTTGAGTAAAGAGATTAAAATCGGGAAACTTGATTAACGACGAGGATTCGAGACTACCAACTCTCATCTTATGATTAATGATGTAACTAGATTAATCTACTTGATGTTTAGGATTGAAATCTAAAAGCACACCTTTTCAAGTTCGAGAGAATTGAAAAGTAAATTTGTCTATTTTGTTGAGAAACGTTTAGACGATACAATTAATTCAATCACATCGTGACACGCATATAGAAAGAACCCCGTTAAGCCTAGAATCGACTTTGTTACTAACGCCATGGTAAACACTTCCCTAGTTCTCTCTCTCCTATTGATTATCATTCATACGTTAAGTGTTTGTTTTGTTTACAAATATTGATCACAAAACCCCCCTATTTACCGGAAACTATTGACGACTAGTCACTTAATTCACTAAAGACTTAATTCTCACCATATTCTCTGTGGGATTCGACCCCAACCTTTGTTGGGTTCTATATTTGACTACGACCACTTACGCTTCGTTAATTTGAGGTGTAGTTTGGGCGTTATCAGAAGGCAAAGGCATTTTTCCTTGATTGCACGAGCTAGCTAGCAAGCCAGAAAACCCCCTCTTACTCACCTCAACATCTATTAAAAAAGCTCTTTCTCCTTTTCATTTCATAATAATAAGGTAAGTATCTAGCTCTCAATCCAGAGCTACTACTTCAAGAATCAACTGTGCTCCGTAAGTCAGGTTATGACGTCGACTTTGACAGGGGAGATGAAAAAGAATTACTGTCTTTGTAAATCCCACTAAACTATACTTGTATGCTTGACATGAAAAGTAGAGTCAAGTGGAGTCAAAGGTCGAGCCTCAACCAGCAAAGGGGGACAGCCATGCCAATCCAAGCACAATAAAAGTGTGCCCACTCTACCTTTCTTTCTTTACCCTAGACTTCATTCTTCAAGGAGACCTATGTGCATTTCCTCTGTTCTATGCTCGCTACGCCCTTGTGCCTTTAGTTGAAGTATAGGTCGTTGATTCAATCTATCTTGATGGGATATTTTTAGTAGGTAGCGAGAAGACTAATAGTATTGACAAAAGGCTACATCAATAGCTGAAAATTTTGGGTAGGGCAGTCTTGGAGTCAGAAGTCCTATTCTTCCAAACCAAATAATTTTTCAAAGTTCACCTTCCCGCGGCCAAAACAAGACTTATGGATAACAATCAGACCTTACAAGGGACAGGGACCAGACTATAGTGCCTAATTAAAAACAATTCGGGCTTGCCTTTTCAATTCACATCTATGAGCGAGGATTCATCTATCTCTTGCTCGCTTCGATCAGACTCTGACAGCTTAGGGAAGAATGATAGGTCGCTAACAAGGCCCCCAAATGAACGCTCAGAAGGTCGGACTATTTTTGTTCCCAATCTGTCACTTGCTCATCCCTCTATCATGAAAATGGTCTCTCCTCTCCTTACAGTCAAGTTTCAGCTTCTCTCCTGGCGGCTTAGAGTCATGTCTATAGTCAGTTGCTACGATGATTCCCATTCAAGCATTCTCATTCAATGTCAATGCTGCCTTTTCTTTTCAAAATTCCTTTCCTTACGGTCAAGTTTCATCTCATTTCTTTCTACTAGTTCTTAAATAAGCAATTTGCAGGAAGTAAACAAAATCCTTCCGAAATCCACTCCTGAAGTCACTTCTTTCAGCACTTGGACTGAATAAAAAATATGGATTTTGACTTCCTCTTTGCCCAAAGCCCTCCTAAAACTTAGTTGGAAATACAAACTCTAAATAGCTTTAGCATTTCTTGAGTTGAAAAGGTATTTATAGATTCTAGAGCGCAGAGGAAGGATTGGAACCCTAGTAGCAGAATGGAATCAGTTTACCGGGCTGACTTCCATGCCAACACAAGTAGTTTAACTCATCACTACCTCGTAAGGGCGTTGAGAATTGTTTTTTCTTTTTTTTCTAAAATTTTTTCAAAAGTATTCAAAGAGCTTTTGCATAGTTTACGAATTCTGCTTAGTAGGGACCTAAACACAAGAATTTCTTTTCTCAGAGTCAGACCACGCCTTATGACGAAAGGGGGAGAAAGGATGGATCACCTGTCGATCTGTGATCAAAGAAAACTATACCTAAAGAATGGGATACAAATTGACAAAAAAGGGTAGGCTTGGCTATTAATCTATGCTCATTGATGAGACAACGACATAGAGAAGAAAGTATACCATTCCCCCTTGTCACTTAAAAGTAAAGAAGAGATACACATTTTGGAATTGGTGGGATTTAGGATGGAATCGAATAGCGAATGCACTTGCGGTTAATACAAGCCCTGCATCTCCTACCTAATGCAATTTACCGACCCACCATTTCTTTCCTTCAATAATGCCTTCGCTTCAGTTCAAGACGCTACAAGGAAAGACTACCTTTTTATTGAATTTAAGAAGCTGAAGGGGTGAACGAGTGCTGTGATAACGAGCCGTAAGAAAGATGAGCAGAGCATTCCTTATGCCGGCCTTTATAGGAGTAGGGGAGTGTGGTGAGATAGATAGACTTCCAATCCTACAGCATCTAGTTTCTCTGCCTTAGTCTTGGGCTGATCTCAGACTTCAATCAACCCCTTCGTACTTCGATCCAATTAATTGATCGATCAAGAGTCTAATCTCTTTTGTTTGGGCCTGTAGCTAAGAGAAAGTCCTCGATTTCTCTTGAACAAGGGAAGGGAATCATATCATTATCTTCCATTGAACAAGCTCAACCTTGAAAAAAAAGGTGGTAGGCCTTAGTTAAATGCTTCAACGTCGGCCACTGAAGAAGGCGAAGGGTGGGCGAGAGACTAGGACAACTTACTTCTTGCTTCCATGGTTTAAGCTTTAGGCTCCATAGATGGAACTCTGTTTAGGTATTAGGGAGGGGAGGACACCACTCAGCACCGCTCCGTGGGGTGGGGTTCAATGCCTAACAAAAAGGGCCAAAAGCAAAAAAGAGATGTATGGCTGGAGAGAAAGAACGCATGAATAGAGATTCTGTCTGTCAGAGGTTCGAGAATCTATGAAAGGACATCTAAGGCTAAGGTTACTAAGTAAAGTAAGTCCATTACTGAGAGAAGTGGTGATCTCATCTTGCTTGCTGGGAGAGAGAAAGCTTCCGGAATATCTTTTCCAGCCAGATAGCGAGCGATCACTCAACAATGAACACTAACTGAAAGCGGACGGGAATGACTATCCCTTACAGGAATCGAACCCATGTCTTCGACATGAAAAGTCGATGTCCTAACCACTGGACGAAAGGGACCAAAAAGACATTCTTCATATACCTCAGCTCCGAGAATAGAAGTGGTTCATTTTCATTCTATACGCAATTCAAGATTTCGTTTGTCTTCATGTTGCCAATTTCTAATGTGAATTTGGAGGGTCGTCCCCCCTTCCTATGGCCCACTGACCCAGTGACATACCAACCACGCCCCTTCTCTTTCTATGATCATAAATCCCCCTGATCCCTTTATTTTTCTTTCATCCCCCCTAAATAAGTAAGACCCCGCTCTTTCTAATTCAAAAAAAAAAGAGGGGCAAAGCGCCCGTTTGAAGTGGCGAAGGCCTATGCTACAGTAAGAAAAAAAGTAGGTTGAGGTTACGAAGTCACTTAGTCGAACTAGAAAACTATAAAGAAAGGGAGGCTAAGGTTACGAAGTAAGGTCAGCTGGTTAAGGAAAGATCAGGTTATGAAATCACTTAGCCGTTAATTAATTACAAAATGAAAGTAGAAGTGAGGCATCGGTATGGAGTTGCGTCAGCTGTGGATATAGAATAGGCTAAAGGACAGACTTCATCTCTTCTATTTTCTTCACTTACACCATACACTTCAGATGAGTCTAACGAGGCTCAGATGAGGAGCCTTCCACTGTGGACCGAGACTACACAAAGGTAGAACACCATGGAAACTTTGTTGACTTTATCATCAACTTTGATTTTGCTACGCATAATAAGAACCAAGAATAGCGGAAATAGGTTCGTGTTCCGCTTTCAAAGTCAGTTGTCTGCAGTTCACACTTGGGCAAAGACGACTGTCCAATGGTTTCATTCCTTCTAACTGTACTTCTGGGTCAACCCAACCTGAATTGGAAGAAGAGGGTCAACCAAACTGCGGTCCACTTTGTTTGCTGAGAAGACCACTCAGGAATTTTAGAAAAGGGATGGGAACTTCTCACCACGAGGGAGGCGGGAAGCTACCGCTTCTAGAATAGAAGCTTCTGCTTTACTTTTTTAGAGCATATTGCTATTTTGAAAGAAAAAAAAGGTTTATGGATGAAGTAATCAGAAAGACAAGTGGTTATGGTTGCGGAAAGCGGAGAAAGTCGGGAACCGTCGGTTACCTTTTGAATGAAAGTAGCGACAAGCCAAGTATTATGACTACAAGGGGAGAAGCAAAGCTTCGTAGACAGCTTCGCTTCCTCCTCGCTTCTTTCCTGGTGACTAGCTTCTCAAGTGGGCAGCTTGGTAAGCAAGCTATCTTCAGCATCGGTAAAATCCCTATCAATAATAGATCGGAATGGTGGGGAAGTAGGCCCTCCCTACTTCAATGGAAAGGGGGGAATCGTTGTTTAACATCCGTTCCTCTCCTTATAGTCAAGTTTCCGCTCCTCGTCTAGAGCCGAGTGGGGTAGGGTTTTATCTTTTGCTGCTCCCATTGACCACAGAGGCATGCGAGAGAAAGTGTTGAACAATGATTCAATGATTTAAGAGCCTTTGACAAGACCTCAGCATTCTCTCTTATGTTATTAAGAGTCACTCGTCTTCCGGGGCTTGGGCCTACTACCAGAGATCCCATTAATATTGTAGTCCTTGATGATATTCAAGATTTCTTCTTATGATAAACCAAAGGGGTCGGGCCAACTTCCCAAACACTTACTTTACATTCACGTCTCATTTTATGCGACTGTCCCTAAGGAGGGGTTTCCATTGGCTTGCATTGATTTGAAACTACTACTATACTAAACCGGCTGAAAGAGTGTAGTTTTTATCAAAGTTCCTTACATGATAGGTTCCTCTCCTTCGCGGGATAGGGCACATTCCATTCCACCATAACCACGCTTTAAAAGTTGATCAATCTCTCAAACTATATGATCATCATCACCAATCAGCTAATACTGATAGTTGTCCTCCTATGGACCTTTGCCTTCCCTCCGTCTCCACAATAAGAAGAAAAAGAAGAATTTTTCCTGAATATGAATATGAACTACGACAAGGAAAATCAATCCTTAGAAAGACAAACATTGGATTGTTTTTGTGTAACATATCTCTTTTTTTCTTTGTCTATTGACTGAGTTCCCCTTTTTGGTTTGCCTTTTCCAATATGTGAGATGTGGGGATGAAGCTCCGAAGCAGGAGCTAGCCTTCACAGGCTGCCTACGTACCTTCTATTTTAAGCAAAAAGAGAATCAAGTCCCACGTAGTTCACAGTTAATCAGCTAACCAAATCGCATTTAAAAACCAAATAGACTGTTAAGGAGGTATGCGACATGGACGACGAAAGAGGGCTAGAGCGTGGGTCAGGGTCAGATACAGAGGGGCAGAGAGAATGCTTCTGGATCACTCTCTCAAAGAGAGAGAGATATTGTACAGGGAAGCTACATACACATTTTTGAACTGAATGCGAGATCTTGCAACCACACCCGAAGAAGCACGCAACAAAGCTCTTTTCCTTTCTCATTGAAGTATGCAGCGAGGAATCGAAGGGATGAGACTAGATTCAATTTTGTGATTAAATCAAATTCTTCCCTTTGTTATTTTACCCAATGTAACTGACTGTCACGTCCAACGAGAGCTTCAGCATCCGACTATTCTTTCTTCTTGTGGGTTTTACTAGCAAAGAATACTTTTATAAGTGGTAGTACCAAGTTAGTTGTGGTATAATTCTTTGCCGAAAGAGGTCTTCACCGACCCAACGACTTTCTGATATGATTGACAAGTAGCAGGGAATGGAACAGAGTTTAATTCATCGTGACAGGAGTTCACCATGTCTAATAAAGGGTCGATCATCCAACAAGAAGGGGTAAATCAGGTCAGCCAGCTAAGGCCCACTTTTACCTTAATGATCAAGGTCTGTGAATGAAATGTCCTCTACTCGGTAGTAGTAGGAACAAGATGTAACTGATTCATCTGTGCCAACAAGAAGGGGGACTTCACCTGATCACTCTGAATACGCTTATCAGGAAGAGAGAAAGCAAGAGGTTTTTTCTTTAGATAAAGTGGAAGCTCATTCCTGGCCTCTTTGTCAGTAGCTAATCTAAATTCGTAACCCGCCATCTTTGGTCAGAAGTCGTCAGATCTTACCCAAGCAAAGGAGCGATCAAAGCTCGCAAGTTTTAAGAAGTGATAAGCGCAAGGACAAGTTGATTCAAAAAGGGGAAGAGGAGTAGCCTAGCCTAGTTCTTGTTTGTTTTCCTTAGCGGTATAGTACGGCACATGTAAAAGCACAATCATAGAGAAGTAACGATATGATAGATCCACAGGAAATTGCGGAGTACATAAATTCTCTATCTCTTTCCTTATCTCAGAGAGAGGGAGCACACTCTCTACATGCATGCATATCTCGTTGAATCAGTCTTTCTTGCCACATCGAGTATAAGGGGAATTGAACCCCCTTTTCTACTAGCGGGCAGATGTATAATGTACTACTTCGATCCAGCAACCTTTTAGGAGTAGTAGGTTTTGGCTTGGGAAAAACCCGTGGATGAGCGAGAATATACGATTATTTTTGTTAGAAGGTTTCCCCTTACTGTCTTTTTTGTTAAAATGAATGCGGATGGGTGTCTGCTTTCTTGGAGAATTTGGATTGTACAACAAGGAATGTGGCTGAATTCTGGGCCATCCACCGTGGCCTTATGTTGGCATGGGATTTGGAAGCAGGTCATTCTTGAAACAGATTTTGAATATTGTTTGCATGCTGTGATTCATTTGATTTCCTCTAATCACCCTCAAGCACAACTGATCCAAGCTTGAAGGAATCTTGTTCAAAAGGATTGGCAGTGCTTTTGTAAGCATACTCATAGTGAAGAGAGAAGGTAAGAAGAAATAAAGTCGCGACCGACTGGTTGGCATCTGAAGCTCTGAAGCAGCCGCCGGGTTATCAACAACTTTTGACCTATCTGCCTGGACATAAAATACCTAAAAAAGAAGAAATAAAAGGAAAATGTTATTGTAAATGGCATGAGAAATGGACTCACTCTACAAATAATTGTGTAAATTTTAGGAATCTGATTCAAGATTACTTGGACAAAGGTTTGTTCCGGATAGCAGACTGACCAATGGGAATCGAGACATCACCATTTGCGGGAGCAGTAGAGATCAATATGATGTCTGCTAACTTAAGGAAGTTGTCTGAGCACATCCCATCCCACAAGAGTCAAGCCCAGTAAGCATGGCAAGTCATTCGCCAAGGCCATTACCAACAACAAGATTATGTTTGAGATGTCAACTTGAAATCTCGATGAATCGAGGAGAAAAACATCTACCCTTTCGAAAAAGGATGGAATGGTGACCTGTGGTAAGAGAGCCTTTAGCACAAGAGCGAAGGATGACGACTGATTCAATTGCCCTCTCTACTCAATTGATTGAATATAGTTGTGTGAAGCAGCATAAGTGTTAACCTGATATAAGGAAAGAGGAGGAACGTGAAAGCAAGGCTATTCTGGGGCCTCAAGCGTCTGTAAGCCTATCATCCATGAAGTACGCATAAGTGGGAATGGGCAAAAAGGATGGTTATAAGGAATATATAGGACCTATTTTCGGCTGGTCATAACCAGAACTCTTATGTTAGGGGGACAAGACTAGTTCATTGACCCAGACCATGGCCTGAGACAGTTGGGAGGGGCTTGGCACACTGGGAAGGATCTTCTTAAAAAACATACTACGGCTTAACATGCTAGGAGTGGGGGTTTAGGTTTTGTTTTGGTGAAAAGGTCTTAGGCATCTTTCGATGAGAAAGAAATAGTCTATGTCGGGAATCTACTTCTCAGCCTAGATAAAGAAAGTGAGGCAGCACTATTCGCTTGAAGTAAAGTGTCACTTGCTTGCACAAGCCCTTTTTGCTTGAAGCTCTCTTCCCGTGTCGATGAGGGACTATTCCCACTATGTGCTAACTAGAATGATCATAAGAGAAAATGCCATTGAATTGGCTCTTAGAGATTGAAAGCGAGCTCCTGACTCGAGGGTGAGAATCCATAGTTGTTCTGTTAAAGTTTCAGTAGGTGTAGGAGTTGCTGCTTTCAAGAATTAGCCCAGACCCATAAAGGATAGAGACAAAAGGCTAGATTTCACTCATTCAAGATCGAATTTCTAGTTTACAGTTTCATACCCAGGCAAGTAATCAACTTGCCAACTGATCCGAGTTTGAAATGGGGAACGAACGATCTAAGTAAGGAGGTAGCTCCAGCAAGGTAGTTCTTTGACCTAGTTCAGTGAGATTGGGGCTTAGCTCTTTGAAGCAGATATTTAAGGAAGTTTCAAAATGCTTACTCGAAAAGGTAAGGAAGAAGAGTTGCTTTTATTTAAGTGGAATTAGAGCTCTTGGGTAAGAAGGTCGGAAGAAGTTCACACCAGGATTGAAGAAGCTGGTTTTATAGAACCAGGGTCAGCGAAAGACGATGGAAAAGGCTGCTTGTAAGTGTGATCCTCTATTAGCTCTCTTTCTATCATCAAAGAATCAATCTCGTAGCCTAGCTACTACGCAGGCTCAGAGCCTTTTGATGGAGGAAGAACCGCGGCTATGGAATCTGTTGCTATGGCCGCTGTTTTGTTACCCGGTCTTGGTGGTGTAGTTATAGGAGGTGTCGTAGCTTTAAACTCTTTTTTCGAGATGAGAATCATAGACTTTTTTATTGCCCAAGCAAGGGAATCCATTTGCCTTTGACCTGACTTTCTGAAATGGTATTCTGAGAAGGTGGAGTTCAGTAACCCAGTTCAGCGACTGAGGAGAGGTTGAGAAGAAGACATGAATGGAATGGTCTTAAAGTCGCTATAGAAGATCGAATGAGTCTTAGTGAAGCTATTCCTAGATAGATCACCTGTGCGTACATTATCTATAATAAGAAAAACCTGGCTCCAGGTAGCAAAAGGGAGTAGCAAAGGGGAAATTCGTTAGGAGAGAAGACAAGGATTCCCTTGGTCCTTCTAAGGACCAGCAGCATACCTGGATTTACCATCCATCAAGAGACAGTCATCCATCTTAGAAACCATTGAACTAGCTGCCGAAGAAGGGGAACTTCAACTAAGAAACAAGAAGAATAAGAAGAATTACTTAAGTAAGGTAGTCGCTTCTTTTTTTCAGTATACCGCTCTGCGAGCAGAGCGAATGAACATAAATCTTTCTAAATATGAGGAGGAAAGTAAGATCGTTGTCCGATCTTTATCGTCGAATCCCCAAATATCATCGAGTTTTTCAGCCGATCCCCAATCTCCCAGTATCATTATTTCGGCTTCTCAAGCCTGTACAGGTACAGAAGTGGCTACAATAGAGCAGCTTACTCCTGAGATAAATTTACCGGTTGAACTAGACCGCCCTTTTCACCCTTTTTGTTAATTATGGAATTGAAGTTATATAAAAAATAAACTGAAAAAGCGTCTGTTCATTGGGTTGGTGTTCAGTGTACCACTTGTGACGCCTATGCTTTGCATGAACATCTTAATGTCCAAGATAAAAAGAATGAGGGGAAGAATTGACGAGGCGAGTGTTCTCGAAGAGAAAATTGTGATGGAAAAAGCGTGAGGAGAATTCTCAAGTCGAGATGTTAGAAGGTGCAAAATCAATGGGTGCAGGAGCTGCTACAATTGCTTTAGCGGAAGCTGCTATCGGTATTGGAAACATCCTTAGTTCCTCGATTCATTCCGTGGTGCGAAATCAATCATTCGCAAAACAATTTTTTGGTTATGCCATTTTGGGCTTTGCTCTAACCGAAGCTATTGCATCATTTGCCCCAATGATGGCCTTTTTGATCTCATTTGTATTCCAAGTCCGTTAGTAATCATTTATGGTGGGTGGATAAGCAGGAAGGGATCCTTGTGGTTAGACAAACTGGCCGAGAAGGTTAGCGAGGTTCCTGCTATGGTGAAGTGAAAGATCTTTCACTATAGTGGGAAGAAGACAGGTGGGAACGAGCGGAGCGAGATCAAAGCAAGTTCCAGTGGTGGGTTGTATTTGCGGTCCCATTTCATCGACATAGTCAAAAGAAATGGATGTTGTAAATGCACAAGTGAAAGACGAATGAGTTGGAGGTTGGTTGAAGATGATCTTACGCGGCTTTCAAAACCAGCCTTGAAGTGAATGAATTATAAAGAATTTATGACATTCAGTTCAAAAATGTTGGTTATTAGGTCTTTTGGTGTTCTAATTGCTCTATCATGTGTACAGTTTCTAGGATAAGACAGGGGTACCACCCCAGAATTGATCCTCTTTTTTGTCTTTTCTTTACTCATTATCACAGTAGTTTTGATAAGAAGAAGAAGAAAAAAAGTCTTCTTTTTTTCTTTTTTTGTTTCCTCCTTTGTCTTTTTAGTTGCCTTTTAAGATTCTTCATTATGAATAATTTTTTGGCTTTTGTAGAGCTCCCCGGAGCTTTTATCTTATTTTTCTCATCGAATGAGAGTGAGAATTTGACTAGAGAATCAGGAAGTCTTCCCCGCCTGGAATCCGAATCAAGTTCGGAATCACTCAATACTCTTCAAAACCTTATTGCCGCGGAGAATGAGGCAGAAATATATCGGTATATAAGACTCTTGGAGTCTGGTAAGTACTATAATCTACCACCTCAGAACACTCTGGGAGACTATGCTGACCTTGTTCGCAAAAATTTCAATTCGGCGATAAATGTGGCTCATTTTCGCTCAATTGTTTATCAGGAGTATTTCAAACTTCAAGTATTAGAGAGAAAGGGCCTTGTCCAAGACAAACTCCTTAAGTTAATGCTTGAAGAAGAGAATCTTGATTATCTTATTAATAGATCCCATTACTCAAACATACGAAAGGAGGCTTATCACTTTCTTGAAGACAAGCTGAAGCCTGTTGGCGATCCACGCCATGCTTTTCAGTGAAATCTTCTTGAGGGAAGTCTTCGCTTTTTTTTACAGGATTTGGCTTAACGGGGTAAATATTCCAGTGTTTACCTAGATTTTCTGAGTTATTTTCTCAATTCTGATTGATTGCCTTTTTTTGAAATCGTTTTAAATCTTAATGCAGGAGCGGAAACTTGACTGTAAGGAGGGAAGTCTTCGCTTTTTCATTCTTTTGTTATGAGGTCGTGTACAACAAACTTAACCGCACAAGACTGGGTAGGGCCTACCTCCATTCCTAGAGGATCCATATGAGGCAGAAGCTCCACGTACGATTTTGAAGCCGAGCCTTTCCAGCAATGGGGCCTAGGGAACGACATAATGATTGGTTTAGGTAGAGCGGTCGGACTACTACGGGCACCTGTAGGGATTATTATGTGAGACATCAATCCACAAACTGACGCATGGGACTCACCCTTTACTTGGGAATGGAGATGGGAAACATAGCATGTCATAAGAGCGAGGCGAGGGTTGGAACCCTACTGCGAGAGGGACGCCTCGCGAGCTGAGATTTTAGAGATGAGGTCTTTTGGCAAAGCCAAGTCAATTTTGGGCCACCAAACCCTGTAACTGATGAGAAAGCCCTATGGAGTAAAGGGAAGTGTGTACGTTGTCACAATCCCTGCCTTCCAAAGGTTCCTAGAGGACGGGCCAGAAGCAGCAGAGCGATGACCGGGGAGCGGGTTCCCCAATGGAAGGGGGATAGGAGACGTCCATCTCAAGGCACATCACGACCTACAAGAACACCGGAGAGACATGGGAAAGCAACCTGATTGGGTGTCAGAGGATCCATAGCACCTTCAGCCTCCCAGACATCATATTCATCATTTTTGAAAGCGAGGGGAAGGGATCTCTTTTCTGCAATGGAAAAAAAGGGAACAGATTTGACTCGGCACAACCTAACGATACATCCAATACCAATGATCTGTGCCTAGAATGCGTTGCTATATCTCTGCTCTAGAAAGCTATACAGGCAACAACGAACACGCTTTGACCCCGGGCTTCTCTTTTATTACTTCTTTCACGACGAGAGAACAGTGTCCGCATCAGTCTAAGTGGTGGTTAATCTTCTTTAAATAAAGCTCCATTGAACCCCTACTTGAAAGGGAGAATAGCGGAGTTGTTGTACAACCTATGGTCTTTTCCTACAGAGAAAGCGGCTAACTACCTGCAAATTCTGACCTAGACCCTTCTATTGCAATTATAAGCTTCTTGATGTACTTTATCATATAAAGGCCAATCTAGGCCTAAACGGACAAATTCATTGTAAGTCTTTCAGCGTCTTTCTTATGTGTGATGCATGTGCCTTGTTCAAATAGACTATTCTTGTCGTTTAGTAGCATTCGAATTGTTTATCTTGGAAAATAAATTCCTGAGGATTGGCCTCTTGCTAGCTAATTTACCGAGTAAGTTAGTAAGTGATTGAGGGCTACCTCTGCCCAACTCTTACCACAGGCTGGCTTCAACATATTGATTTAATTATTTTCCAATTCCAACCCCGTCGTGGATGTAGAAAAGTTTATGAATGGCATACGCAAGATTGGGGATGGAAAACAGAAATTTATTTAGTATAGTCAGCTAGGAAGCACTAGCTAGGCAAGTCATATTGGGAATGTTGTTCCACACATTGGCTCAATTCTACCTTCCACATCCAATTATTCCTTCACCATTAGAAAGATGGACAGATACGAGAGAAGAGGAAATGGATGCCAAACATATAGTAAGGTACCAAAATGGTTGTCACTTGTGGCACAAGAATTTGGTTCAACTTCAAGGGTGGTGCTGTGAGGGACAAGGGTAGAAAACCTTTATTTCCAGAAAACACCCGTATGCCCACAGATCAACAAACCGGAGGGAGCAAACCACCACAGTGGATATGGAATTCTATTTCAACTTTCAGTTTCACCTCGCGACTCGGGATATGTGCAAGGAGATCCAGGGAAGGGGCAAGGGGTTCACCCACTTTCACGAGTTTCATAGGTTCAAGAGATCCTACTATATAAGTGTCTAGCCGTTCGCTGAAGGAAGGAATTCTTTATCAAAGTCTCCGAAAGGCGCACTTAACCTCATTCGATGATGGGGTAATTGACCAATCCTAAGCTAAATCTAGCTCTGATGGTGTGTCCGCGAGTCCCTTCGTCTCAACGTCTAAAAGAACACTCTAATAGCAAGTCAGGCTAATTCGAATATAGGGATAGAAAAGGAATTGGAAAGGTCCAATCGGAAATAGGATAAATAATGGAAAAAGTCCCTCTCCGATAATAGGACTTGAAGGCTTTAACTATGCGAGTATTCCACTACGCTCCTTTGTTACAGAATTTAATGGTCAGAAACTTGCCTTACTAAATATTTTTCAAGATAAAGGTTCTTACAGAGGTGAAGGCACCCTTCTCACAGAAAATAGTTAGAAATCTCGCGCTCCACTAAGTGTATAGATTGAGATCCAGTAGAAGTGGGAGTGCCGCAAGGCTCTTGAGTTAAATGATGCTCAGGATTGAGGAAGTGGTCTTATTGGAATTCGGAATGGAGTCTATCCTGAAGGAATCTCATCTCTCTTCCAATAGAATTAGATGTATAAAGTTCGTAGCTTGTCCTTCTCGTGCTCTTTCAATCGCATGAGATGTAGCAACCCATTACGTTCAATCATCCCCTGGCTTCTGTTGAATGAATAGCGGGTTCAGGTGAAGCAAGGGAGTTTATTGCTCTCTTTCCTCTTACTTGATTGCTAGGATTCTTTGATATGCCCAGAAAGTCAAATCTGAGTTTGAAAACCCAATACTTGCAACTTAAGCAGAGGCATCTTCCTGGCTTAGAAAAGATACGCAAGAGATTCCCTCTGACTCCTAGTCGAGATCTTATCTTTCTCCTATCTCGATAGACGGGCGAGCATCTCCGAACCTTAAGGAGTGAGTTTGAAAGAGAAGGAGTACCGCTCAATCTTCAACTCGGATCCTTTACTTTATTCTTCTTAGTACCCTTTCATGAATGGGAAGAGGAAGTGGGAAGACCTCCCTAACCTTACCTAAGGTCGAGCAGTTTGAAACTCTGATCCCTAAGCCAGTTAGCCTTTGACAGGCTTTCCCATGCAAAAGAGTTCGCCCAATATTCTGACCACGATTTTGAAAGAAACGATTGGTCATACAGTCGTTAGCAAAAGAGCTAGCCGCATTTATGGAAATTAAGGAGAAGGCAAATAGAATAGAACAAAGTTAGGGGGCGAAGCGATTCCTGGCGTGAAAACTCCCAATTGAAAGTCAGATTTCAGGGGGCCTTTCTAGTATAAGGGAAATAGGTTGAATCAGCAAAGGGTCTTAGAGTACTAAAAGGTATCTGCTGCGCACCTCTATTCCTCTTCTTCCGCTTATTCATCTTCTTTGGAGTATACATATATAGATATTGAGTAGTCATGGCAGGAAAGCGAGTAAGAGCACCAAGCTAATTCCCAATTACACTCCTTCAATTCTTTCGAATTCATTAGATCCTTTTCCGCGTTCGAGAATCCCCCCTTTTTCCACTCCGCCCCGAAGAGTAACAAGGACCAATTTAGTCACCTTTGAATGTTCAAATTGAACACTGTCCATTTTTTATTATTCTCAAAGGATAATATTATTCTTTATACCAAACATATGCGGATACAATCACGATCTTATATATAATAAGAACAAAATATCTTTCTTGATCAATCCCTTTGCTAAGATAACCTTTGAGCTACCTCAAGATCCTTTTCAAGATTGAATTTGTTCATTTGGAATCTGGGTTCTTCTACTTCATATTTCTTTAATATGAATATTTTCCCTCTCTTTTTTTTATATCATTCCTTAAGTCCAATAGGTTTGATCTTGTACAATTTGACCCATTTTCTCATTGAACGAAAGGTACGAAATAAATCAGATTGATAAAACATGTGAAATCTTTGGTTTTTCCCCTTCTAGATCCATATCCCATAGGTACACTGTTTGAATCAATGGAGAACCTTTTCTTCTGTATGAATCGATATTATTCCATTCCAAATCCTTCCCGATACCTCCCAAAGAAAAGATAGAATTTTCAAATTGATCGGTTAGTGTGAGCTTATCTATGCGTTTATGCACTCTTTGAATAGGAATACATTTTCTGGAAGATCCTGGCTTTCATACTTTGGTGGGTCACCGAGATACTTTTGATGACCTATGTTGAAGGGATATCTATCTAATCCGATCGATTGCATAAAGCCCGCGGTAGCAACGGAACCGGGGAAAGTATACAGAAAAGATAGTTATTTTCTATTATATTAGTTTAGTATTAGTTAGTAATCCCGATTTAGTGAGTCCTTTCTTCCGTGATGAACTGTTGGAACCAGTCCTACATTTTGTCTCTGTGGACCGAGGAGAAAAGGGGCTCGACGGGAAGAGGAGTGTACCATGAGAGAAGCAAGGAGGTCAACCTGTTTCAAATATACAACATGGATTCTGGCAATATAGTTGGACTCTCATGTCGATCCGAATGAATTATCCTTTCCACGGAGGTAAATCATTGCCTGCTAGGCAAAAGGATAGCAAGTTCCAAATTTTGTCTCGGTAGGACATGTATTTATATTACTATGAAATTCATAAATGTAGTAGTTAATGGTAGGGTTACCATTATCCTTTTTGTAGTGACGAATCTTGTATGTGTTCCTAAGAAAAGGAATTTGTCCATTTTTCAGGGTCTCAAAGGGGCGTGGAAACGCATAAGATCTCTTGAATGGAAAAGAGATGTAACTCCAGTTCCTTCAGAATCGGTACTCAATCCTATTTCTGACAGGGGCAGTTGACAATTGAATCCAATTTTGACCATTATTTTTATATCTGTAATAGTGCGAAAAGAAAGCCCGGCTCTAAGTTGTTCAAGAATAGTAGCGTTGAGTTTCTTGACCCTTTGACTTAGGATTAGTCAGTTCTATTTCTCGATGGGGAGGGGAAGGGATATAACTCAGCGGTAGAGTGTCACCTTGACGTTGTGGAAGTCATCAGTTTGAGCCTGATTATTCCTAAGCCCAATATGAGTTTTTCTAGTTGGATTTGCTCCCATGCCGTCGTTCAATAAGAATGGATAAGAGGCTCTTGGGATTGACGTGAGGAGGCAGGGATGGCTATATTTCTGGGAGCAAACTCCGGGAGAATATGAAGCTCATGGATACAAGTTATTCCTTGGAATTAAAGACAATTCTAAATCCGCTTTGTCTATGAACAAGGAAGCTATAAATAATGCAACTATGAATCTCATGGAGAGTGCGATCCATTAGGTTCTTCGATTTCTTTTTTAAACAATTTAAGAAAACACCAATTTTTTTGGAACAGTCTTTTCTGCGTTTTCTACTGATTTGCCTGCTGGACTGGACCTATTCTTCATTCAAAAGGGCGAGTAAATAATCCCCCTTACCTATGTCTCTGAGTGTTCATCGGGATTTCATCCTCTTTTTAACACTTTTTTTATCAAAGACTGATAGGCTTGGGAATGGACTCCACCTCGATTAAGATCCTCTAAAAGGGTATAGAGCCTCTCCAACAACTCTTCCCCAGTGGCGGTCCTAGGATTATCTAGAGCGTGAGCCCCACGTTTCTCCCAATCGCCCTTCGGATCAAGAGGCGCCATCTACCTTATTATGTAAACTTTGACCTCGATCGAGCCACCAGGAGACTGGTAGTCGAATCTTATTGAATATCCAAAAGCGTATCTCCGTCGTGCGAGAACGGTTAGTGGATAAACAAGAAAGACTTATGTAGCACATTCCCCCAATATGACCGAAAGTGTAAAACTGCTTAATGTCATACTGACGGGCAAGGCCATAAAGGCCTAATGGGGAGAAATAATTCATGAGAAACCTAATCGAGACTGGTGACAGATCTCGGCGGAGCTCATCCACAAGAAATCTTTTGGCAAACTCTGCACAACCAGTAGAGGAACAAAGAGACTTGGCAGAAGATATCTTCACACCAAGCTTTTGAACCACACTGGCGTAGACTGGTGCAACACGCTCATCGGTAATGAGAACATCATCACCGAGCACAACATAAGACAGAAAAGTCTCTCCAGGGTATACCTTCTCTGCTGCAAGCCACACCATAAATGGTGTGCAAATGCAAAGAGAGGCCAAGAGGAGTAATATCCGAGCGTCTGCCCTACAACAAATTCAACCTTCTGCGAACAAAACTAGGAAAACATTTGTCGCAAGACAAGAATGAGATAGAAGTTGTATCTTAAGCCGATTGACCAACGGGGAAGGAGATATTAGGAGAAAGCTACTTACTATCCACTTGCTAGGCCAAGGAACCTACTAACAAAAACAACGTTAGCTGCGTGAAGTTGAGTACGCATCTTATTCCTTTCAAGCGACCAGCCCAGCCCTTATTGTGCAACTAAACTCTCGCCTTATTGCGTTGTGGCATTCACTCAAGCTAGGAAGCCTGCTAGTCGTACTAAAAGCTTGAAGTCGTGACTTGAAGGCTTTCCCCCGACCCCCAACCTAAGAACAACACTAAGATGTTTTGTTTCCATTTTTTGGTTAAAAGCATCGCATAGTATAGGGATAGTGCCCGGTCCGCAGCTGCACTAAGGAATATTATTAGTACAGAGGGGAGGGTTATAGTACAGATGTACGCTAAGGAATATTATTAGTAATACAGACGTATAAAGTGCATATGTACTATAGCTTCAAAAGAAAATATATCCTTGTTCGGGTGTTCTAGTGGTTCCCCCGTCTGGTCTACTATCATCTTTTCACCGCCGCTAGACTACTTTGGTCCACCAAATGGCACAACCACAGTAGTTATCTAGGCTCCCTCTTGCTCTAGTCTACTATCCCCTTGTGAGTCTCCAGCCTCATGTACTACTCTACTATAAGCAAACAGAACTACTGCAGATAGACTAGAACATTTCTTATGTCAAACTATTTGATTGAATGCAATCTCTGATGTCAATAACATGAAAAAGGGATATATACAATGAATGGAATATACTGCTAAAGTATTTGAAAGCATCTGCAAATCCAACAACAGAGTCGATCGTAGATCCCATATGATGCCTTGTACCCTCACCCAACGTTGTCTCTCGCTTGTTAACTTGAGTCGAGCTAACTTTTGATCGAGGACTACCAGTGAAAAGTGTTTGTAGCGCCAATTCCTTTCGGTGTATATCTCACCCAAAACAAAATACCATAAAATATAAGCTATCATCTCATATCTATCTGTGCTCCTCGATAGAACAAAATTTGATACTATATAAAAACACATACTCATCGTGGTCGTCCCTCAGCCTCCCGCACCCATATTCCTAAACATCCCTGGGAGGAGAATAAGGATAGATAGTCACAGACTATTTTCTCACCTACATGGTATACGAATCCAAGACTTCCCAGCTAGAGGCTAGACTATATCAAACCATGAAATAATAATCAAAAACGAAATAGAAGCGACGCCTGATTCGCTAAAGTACCACTGCCACCAGGGCTTACATCCTCCTATCCCTACTAGATGCATGTGTTCTATACCTACTGCTTTTATCGATGGAAAGACCGAAGCACGTCTCCATATAGATTTGATTGCCAGAGGTTGGGAAGAAGGGAGGTGACTGGGCCCTATCAGAAAATGAGCAAGTTAGCGACTTGTCAAAGCTTGGTTGCAGGTTTTTTCAAAAAAAGAATGTTTTTCAGTGGGAGTCTCATCTAGGTGGCTGGTTCAGTCACTTTCAAGAACTCAGATCGACGGGTAGTGAGATAGCATACTCGTATGATTGATTTAAAGTCGGCCACTGATAGATGGCCTTTGACTCTTTGGACGGGTATGCTAGAAAGGATGTTTGGATGTTTACTTGGATCATACGTGTATAATGTGTTTTCCAAGTAAACATTTGATGTTCCTTTTCTGAATAAGCCTAAAGGTTTTCCTGTCTTGTTTTGGACTGGACAACTTTTAGGTTATTACGTATCTTGGGACCACAATAAATAAGGGGAAGTCAACTGTTGCCTCTAAAAGGGTACGGATACCGCCTAAACCACTACAAGGTAGTATTCCCAAGGAAGCTAGCATAGCAATAGGGAATACATCTAGTATTTACTAAGGAAAGATGGTGCTGGGAGCTCCCACTAAGGTGAATGTTATTGAACCCAAACATTAAAAGCCATGATTTTCATTCCTTCTACGTCCATTGTTACTGTAAGACCACCAACAGGGGGAGATGAGCAACATGTGGGGCTTACACACTTGAAACAGCCTCACCAAGAGTCTGCACAGGCCCAGGAGTTAGGTTCTTTTATCTTACGAATGATGATGATGGGGATTTACTCACTTATGAAGACATCATGAGTCAAGATGAGAAAGAGGTTTTTAGTTCGAGTTGGAGTGAAAGCAGTGAAGGAGGTGAGTTCCCTAACCTATGTGAGCCTAAAGAGAAGAGAGTTCAGTCTATGAAGGGTTTGGGTTATCAGTCCAGATCAGTCCCACGCAGGCCGCAGAGAAAAATACAAGGAGGAAGAAGGGGGCACTACGGGAAGAGCATCCAAGACGCGCTAAGGCAAAGGCATAGAGCTCAAACACAGGCTTAGTAAGAGATTCAAAGAGTGTAGTTAGTGGTCCTCTCTCAAGTCTAGTTAACGAAGCAAAGAGGGAAAGCTTACTTGAGATGATATACCTGACTAAAAGGATATATATTCGATGTCGCATATCTGTTGTTGCATAGTTATATTCCTCTAATAGCTAATCATTGCTTTCCCTTAATCTCAAAACTTGATGCTAACCCTATATTTATCTGAATCTTATGCTTAAAAGGACTTGCTTTTAGTTCATCTTCGCCTAAGTGTGGCTCATGCTATAATAGGAACGGAACTCATACTTTTAACTCTTCCCCCCGGAACGTCTTCTTTAAGAGAGGATCCAACCTTCCTTCTTCTTTCTCAAGTAGATGCCGAACCTCATTATTCAGCGGCTCTCCGAACTACCAGAGGTGGAAGCGGTTCTGATAGGCAGGAAAAAGCGCTTTCAATGGTGATGAAAGAGGGGGAAATACCTGGACGACAGCCACTCGCCTAACCTGGTGATAATACTACCCTTGGCTCGCGATTGAAGAATGAATCTCACGCATCTCTATCTAATAGCGATCTATGCGTACACAATAGATCATTATCCTTCTCAAAATCATGCATGTTGGTTTGTTGTCGCGGTAACCTCCTTCAGTTTTGTTCGCAGATCAGGAAAATTCCTTGGCTGCGAGTTAAACGATCGAACATCAACAACGGCAGTCACTTTACTAACAACTAGAATGATAGTAGAATGGCTTCAGGAAACTGCTAATACTAGAGTATAGGGATTGGAATGATTGCAAGACCCTCACTGGAAAGACTGGACGGTTACCTTCAAAAAAATGGAAAAAATGGAAAGGCCCTACGCGGTTAAGAAGCTGAAAGAGAAGCTACTGGGCATCCTCAGTAACACTATTTAGTTATTCGGGATCAGAATTCCCACTAGAGAAGACATGAATTGAGTCATGTCAAGGTTATCCCTGTATTATATTAGCGAGAGGTGGAACCGTTCTTTCTTAATCAGACAATTTCTCTCCTATCATGTATGATTGATCAAAGTATGGTATGTAGGAATCAGAGTCTCAATCGACTGGCATCGCCCTTCACTCCAAAATTCTTCAAAGAATGCAAGAAGCCAGTCGGTATGCGCATAGCATACTCTCTCAGTTCTTCTCCTTTTACAACCGGTCGAAGGGGAATGGGCCAACTCGAAATGGACCAATTCGAGAAAAGGGTGAAGATATGGTGCTGCGGTCAGAACAAGGAATGCTTTCTAGGAGGGTAATGAAAATTGTGATATATCTCAATAGTTAACGGAAAGGAATAGGCGAGAGGAGAAGTGTTGTTTGCAAGCGAACCCAATAATGCCATGAGGCGGAGAGCCTTTCGATGAAGCCTGCACCCACTGGGAAAAATAATATACCTTGCCAGAGTTTCCCGATAAGAGGTCTTAAACAACATAAGAAAAAGCTTCACCGACTGTTTTATCCACAAGAATGTCATAAAGGTTCTCTCCGGTCTTTCTAAAAAAGACAGCTTTAGAGCGCAAGTCAAACTCATGATAGGTGAGTAATCACGCGCATATGGTTTAGCGGTTTACTATGCTCTGTGATCTTATTCTCCAAGACCCGATGCTTCATCTGCTTCTTTAGCTTAGTAGGACATCAAACACGCTATTGCATGAAAGATTTCCAATTTCATTGCTACGGATCCATCGGAGCAAGCGGTTAAGGCCAAAGGCTGAAGAAATGGGGAAATGCCTCTGCCAGGGAGGTATAGAGCTTCTAACCACGTATACCAACTATCTAGGGGACAGCTTGTAGATCAGCTCATAGAGAGAACTGAGAGCTAGCACTTAAACTATAGGGATAGGGGGTATAGCGAGCGTTAAAGAAAAAGCAAAGCTCTCGGCAAAGTCATGGATATCTAATTTGATTAGGAGCGGAATCTCCTTTTGATAAAGCGGAAATTCCATTTTTCCCTAAACTAGAAAAAATGAGACAACGAAGTCGCGATTCCTACGTTACCATATTTGTCCAAATAAGGGTTATAAGGAGGAAGTGGATCATCATCTAGCCCAATAGACTCTATCTTCCCCCTCAAACCTAGTTCTTCCAATAGGGCATACCCTGCTTTATCATCAAAGAGAACTTTCTCATTCTTTCTTATGAAAATAAAAACCTCGTTGACGAATCTATGAAATGCTATACCTGGAAACCTTTTAGGAAACTGACTATTGAAAAGATTCTTTAAGTCTATATCGAGTAAAACCTGAGTGATATCACCCGTACGTGGTAGGCCTAAGCCGCCACTACTTGTATAGACGTGAATACCTTCAAAAAAAGTGAGGCTAAGAAAAGATTAAATTAGTGTATAAACTGATCCATCTCAAACTAATTTACCCACGATTTGATCATAGAGGAAGGAATTTCTCTTATTGATTCCCCCAAGTCAATCTTGTACAGTCTATCTACCCTTTCCTCTTCTTGAAGACAAGAATTAAAAAAGGAAGCAGATAATCGATTCGGTAACCTTCTTCCGGCATCTCACTACGATAAAGATGAAGTAGGGTTATGGATAGCCCCATTAAGACCAATGCATCCTTTTTTATATAGGGCATAATTACATGAATTATATCTTCTCCACCGTCTCCCGTAATCATGAATTTTGGCCGCTTAGGTATTAACCCCTTTAAAAAGTCCCTTAGATCTCTCCCCATTACTCGCTTTATTTCTAGGGGTGATAGAACATATCCCCCCTGATAATAAGATTTTGCATATGAAAGAGTCTGTCGAGAGGCATATCCATAAATGGAGGATTTTTACTCTAAACGAAGGAATTTGAGCTTTATCAACTTTGATAAGCTTTCTAGCTTGTGCAGGCATCTAGTGGAACTCCTCAAAACAGAAATCTCCTCATCAATGGCATAATTAGCTAGGCTATCTGCCACAACATTTACTTCCCTGTACACATGAGAAAATCGAATTTCTTTATCCCTCAACAATGTAATAATTTTCCTGAATATTGTATCAACAGCCCAGGCTGCAGACACCTCTTGTATCATGATCAGTCTAGCAATGGTTGAATCAGTCTCAATCACCACATTTGTGAAGCCTTTATGCACACAGATTTCAGCAGCTAACTGAATAACTATTTTTTCTGAATATATATTAGTTTGAACGGGTAGCAGCACACAAAAAATCACCAGCAGCATCTCTAAACACCACAGCAGCACCACTCTTACCTGGAGTACCTCTTGATGCACCATCTGTGTTACATTGAATCCATTGTCCACTAGGGAATTCCCAACATACTCTTCTATAATATAACCTGGGGATGTAGCTCTCCAACTCACTAACCAATTCAGGCCAATTAGAATACAATCTTTTCATCTTAGGAAACCTGTACACCAGTAAATTGTGCAGAGTTGTTGAAACCTGAGAAATTAGCCTGTTCAAGGAGATATTACCACCATACCTTATTTTCTTTCTCCTCTTCCATAGCTCCCAGAAAACTACACAGGGCTATGCTTGATATAAGGGCTTCAGATATACATTTGCAGGGTGTTTCCACCATCTTTGAAATACATGTTGGAAGCTAGCACCATGTGTAAGACCTGCACCCAAGGAAAAGTACTGCCATACCTTATCAGCACATTGACTCTTAAGAAAAAGATACTGCATGGTTTCCACTATTGGTCGATTACAACACCAAGACCTTGAGGGCATTGTATATGCAAGTCTTGTCAGAATGTCATCCAAAGGAAGTTTGCAATGTCACACTCTTCATGAGAAGAAAGATATCTTGATTGGCAAGCATAACGCTCTAACGCACATCGTTATGGCACTTTGGAACACTGCCGATCGCCACCTCTTGCAAGCAACCATCGGTCACAAATGGGAATAATCATACGCTATCATAGGCGCTTCTAATTTCTTTTGAGATTCTCAATGCAGCATGCGCTGAAATCCGCCTAGCTACTTATTACTCTACTTAACAACAAATCCAAAGTGAAATGGAATTCAAATTGGTCGAGAAAAAGAACCGCGCTAGTTAGAATTTGGGGAAAGATAGAGAGCTCTCTAGGCTCTCCTAATCAACTCTCTATTCCCATTCTCCACCGGGTCATCAAGTGATTAGCCAGCTCAATCCATTTTTCCATCCGATGATCTTCACCCTAGGACTGACTCTGTTCGACCTTCCTTGATTGCCTAGCTAATGCTACTGTCGCAAGCAACCTCTCAAAGAATAGGGAGTGAACGACCCTTCTATCTAGATTGGTGATTCCGTTCGGCCGAGCCATCTATCGAAAGTCTTGCAAGCAACCTACACTAAGCTAAGCGAGCTAGAAGCTAAAGTTCATCTTTTTTTGCATCTTTTTCTTTGCTTTGACCGCGACTTTTTCTGGTCTTCCTCTTTCCTTCGGCCCATGTTTCAAAGCTAGCAAAAAGTTTGAGCCTTCGGGATCTCTCTTGAATGGCAGTCGGTCAGTCCTTTTCTTCTGTTGATACTGAGACTGATGCTTTGACTGTCTCTCATATCATTCGATAATAAAGATACACTACTTGCCTTGTCGATGCTAAACTCAGTACCTCGCTTCCTTACTAGTACACCTACTAAACCCATACTCATTATGAATGTGTTCAACAGACATCTGACTTAGCAACCTTCTAGTTAGAGCAACGATAAGGAATGAGATCTATGGATAATGGGAGATAGAATTCAGGTGCGATGGTCACCTAAGTCAGAGCGGAAATGGTCAGGCAAGGTTATCGTCAGACGGGTAGTGCTTGCCATGTGAAGAAGGTGACTATAATCGGAGACGAATGCGGCGTGGGCTTGCCATATAGATGTAGTGCTTGCAAGGAAATTCAGACGACGTTAGCAAGATGTAGCGCTAGCTAGGTTAGGGTAGCGCTTGCCACAAAGAAGCTAGCCAGAAAGCAGGTCAGGAAGGCGAGCGATAGTAAAATCAAGCTAACATGCAGGCGAGGTTGAAACGGTCTTGCGCAACCTTCGGATTATCACAAGCGCAACTTTTGACCCCTTCGTCGACAACCTCTAATTTTTTTGACTACTTGCAGGGCCTGCTACGTTAGGTATAAGAAGCCCCACCCCAGAAAAGAGTGTAAAGCAGTACTCATGTTAAATTGTGTCCCTTGTAAATGAAAGAGCTCATGCCATAAATTTCTAATGAAGATCGGGTCCCCAGTCGCTGAAAATTGAGTATGGCATTCCATGCAATGAAACTATTAGTCAATGACGTGGTCGTTGCCAAGTTAGATCTTTTTCTTTGTCTTGAAATAAATTGCGTAAGTAAAGATAAAGATAGCCAGTCCTCTTGGGCAGCCGAGACTGGTATGTAAAATGGACCAAGGAGGATGCTATCCGTCAGGAGAAGGAGGAGGAGTAGGAGTTTGCTTTAGGGGCAGAATCGAATGAAAGATAAACAATGAGACAGAGGAGAGCACTTAGACGAGTCACTTTGAGTACAGGGAAGTCTGTTGGTAGGAATTCCTCAGGGCGTATTACGGTTTTTCAATGAGGGGGTGGATCGAAGCGATTGCAGCAAAGAATTGATCTGAAATGAAGCACTTCGTCTATAGGCGTTGTAGAAAGGATAGAACATGCGCCTTTTCGCTTTTCTCGAAATCGCTCCAGTACGATGGACCGGGAGGGGGGGGTCTGCCAATGCAACATGATAGAAGATTTCGCTCTGCCCCGTAAGATCCTCCAATCTAAATCAGCCACGACCGAACCAATTCAGTTGAGTGAGACAAAGGAGAGTGCCTATATCCCCATTGGGATAAAATACTTTGGGGTATTCGCTCTTCTCCTTCTCTTCCTTTTGAATTGGTACTCAGGGAGAGAGATTCCGGAAGGATTCGTTGTCGCGTGCGACACGGGAAGGGGTTCCTCGTCTGACCCTTTTACCCTCCCCCAAGAGAGGCACAGCTGCCCATTCCCCAGCGTAAAGTTTATCCCATTTCGCGCGCCATCCTGGTTCCAGAATTAGAGCGCCCCCTCCTTTCGGATATCCAAAGGAGAGCGTAATTTCAGGCCCATCTAGCGTTCTTCTTTCAAGAGAGTAAAGAGGCCAGGCACCTCCGAATCTATCTTGGAATCTTGGAGAAGTAGTTCCTAGTGGAAAAGAGAATTGAGGCTGCATTGGTGCAGGATGGGTTTTCCCCCTAGATACTTGAGCACCGGAAGTGGGAAATCTGCAGCCTCCTTTTTAGCCACCCTACTAGGGCCGCGACCGCTCTCTCGAAAAATACCTTAAATAGGTATTTGGCCCAGATTGAGCAGGAGGGAACGCGGCAGAGCCTGCCCTATCTTAAGGTAATTCGTGCTAGCTGCTATTGGGTCTAAGTGGGTTCTCCCGCTTATTCCCACTGGGTGGGAGGTGCACCTAACCCACCTACCCACTCATCAATCACGGTGTTCAGCTGACTTGCACTGATAGACCCCTATTGTATTAGAATTAGGCGCCCATCTCTTCCATGTTTGATTCTACTCTATGTTAGAACATTTTTGTGAATGCTATTCTGTTCTAAGTGGTATTAATATTTGTCCCGTTCTACGAAGCATTACTCCTCTTTTCATTCCAAATTCAAGAATACGACCGATACGATTAATTGGTCTGTGTGCCTCTCTTATTACTTTTTTGAATCCCCCTATTCTTCGGATACAATTCGATCCTTCTACGGCCAAATCTCAGTTTGTGGAAAGCCTTCGATGTCTTCCTTATGAAAACATCATTTTTATTTGGGTATACACATTTGGGTATAGACGGTATCTCTTTATTCTTCGTGATATTGACCATATTTCTGATCCCTATTTGCATTTTAATGGGTTGGTCTGGTATGAGAAGTTATGGCAAAGAGTATATTACAGCATTTCTAATTCGTGAATTTATAATGATCGTCGTGTTCTGCATGCTGGAACTTCTACTATTTAATGTTTTTCCCGAAAGTGTGCTAATCCTTATGTTGTGCGGAGCTGAGTATCTTATATTCGCTGGGATAAAGCCTTTCCTCTGCAGGGGCCTTGTGCAGTAAACCCCCTACGGGCGGTCGTCCATTGTCCTAAAGTAGTCCCCGTGAAGCTTTTGGGAAGAGGGGTACTCTTGTGTGTAAGCGTGGCATTTCTGGTCGAACCTGGCCAACCCAACTAAGAAGAGTCGAACCTGACAGACATATCTTTTTCCTTTTGGGAGGGTACTCCGAGTAGTGGGTACCTCGTAGGACCTCGACCCTCCTACTCGGGTCTTGTATGGATATGCAGGAAGGGGTGCTCCTAGGTGTGTGTAGAGGTTGTGTTTGTTTGCAAAAAAAGATTCCTCGTCAAGTAAGTTTGGGGTGTGTGGACACACTTACACAAATTCGGGTAACGACTACAAGGGAGAAATCGAAAGGAAACTATACGCGACCAGGGATGGACGTAAATTAATAAGCTACTGAAGGTAGGGATAATCGTCTAGGTATTATTGTGAAAGAAAAAAACTACCCCGCCACAGCAGACGGGTTTCTTTCTCTATCGTCGTCGGGGAGCTCTTGGCGAGGAGACCTTAGGATAAGTTGCTAAAATAAACGGGATGGTAGGATCGACCCGTTCAGATAATTTTGAAGAAAGACTGAGCAGGTAGAGAGATTTTTTTTTCCTCTTCAAAACACAAGGAAATGCGGGCAGGGTAGATCTTGGTAGAGGGTTCGAGAAGAGGGTAGGGTACTGTCCTAAAGATTCAGATAAGAAAAGAGTTTCAAACCTTTACGCTCCATACAAGTGTTGCATACAAGTTTCGTCCAGGATGATTGAGAAAGATTCAACCAATTTGAATCACTCACATCATAATAGTAGTAGCATAAAGGCCGTAAGTCAGGGGTGGCCATAACACAAGGCTATTACTTTCACACCTCTCTCTCTCTCTGAGAGAGTGATCCACTGCATGAGCAACCCGACTGTGCCTTACATGTGCTCTACAGGCCGCACGTAATCTTTCTTCCCAACGAGCCATTTTTATTTGGATAATGGGCATTGCGTTCAGTTTGAAAGGCATGGTTTTCAGTATGTCTCTAGATAGGCCCCCCACTAGTCCGGCTAGCTAGTGAGGGATTCTTTCGAGAGGGAAGCAGGACAGACCCTACAGGCGAGCATCTCCCGCAATGCAAGCACCATTGTTCGACACCACCCGAGAAGTAAAAGATTCGTCAGTCCGGGCTGAAAATACATGCATAGATAGTGGTTTAATGCCAAGGCCAATGACGGAAGCTCAAGACGGAGCCATATGAGGTGTAAGTCTCACGTACGATTCTCTGAGAAGGGAGTGGCTACCTACTAGAGATTTGACCAAGCACCACTGGTCAATTCCGCCTTGGGGCCACCCCCTATTCTACCATTATTATAGGGGTATGGGGTTCGAGACAAAGAAAGATTAAGGCAACATATTAGTTGTTCCTTTATACTTTACTTGGATCTATTTTTATGCTATTGTCTATTATGTTGATTCTTCTCCAAATAGGAACAACCGATTTACAAATCTCATTAACTATAAAATTTAGTGAGCGACGCCAAATCTTTATATGGATTGCTTTTTTCTCTTCTTTTGCCGTCAAAATGCCTATCGTACCAGTTCATATTTGGTTACCCGAAGCTAATGTAGAGGAACCTATGGCAGGATCAGTCATCTTTGCAGGAATTGCTTTAAAATTGGGAACCTACGAGTTTTTAAGATTTTAGATACCCATGTTTCCCGAAGCGACACTTTGTATTCAGTCAGCTCTGCCAGCTGCTTCAGGTGGTCGTTCGGGAGCTAATCAACAATTTTCAGCTCTTAGAGGACAGGGAGCTTCATACACATCTACCAGCAGGCCTTCACTTGATCGTTGTTGTTTCCATTATGGTGATCCGGGCCACTTTAAAGGGAATGCCCTCACAGACAAACTAGTAATTAGGCTCAGCAAAAGTCTAAGGCTATGGTCTCGGCAGGTAGAGCTGGCCATGCTAGAGGTCATCCATAGGGTGGGCGAGGTAACATTCATGGAGGCTGAGGAGACAGGGGGAATGTCAGCGCGGGCAGGGGTATGGTGCAGTCAGTCAAGGAATTAACTCAGATTGATGACCGAGCTCAGTGTTATGCTTTTCCAAGGAGGTCTGAGGTGGAGGCATCAGATGCAGTGATCACAGGTACAGTTCTTGTCTGTAATAGGATGGCTTCGGTACTTCTTGACCCAGGTTCTACCTACTCTAATTTGTCTGTGAATTTTGCTATGGGTCTGGACTTTATTTGTGATATCTTTGATTCCCCTATCCATGTTTCCACCCCGGTTGGAGTGTCCGTGATTGTGATTCATGTTTATCATGTTTGTTATGTAATTTTTGTAGGGTTTCATACTTGAGTAGACCTGGTAATTCTGGATATGGTAGACTTCGATGTCATTTGGGGAATGACCTGGTTATCCCCTTATCATGCTTTACTAATATGTAACACCAAGATTGTGGCTCTAGCAATTCAAGAAAGGATAGGCTAGAGTGGAAAGGTGTGTGTAGGCCTAAGCTGGCCAAGATGATATTGTTCATTCGGGCTAGAAAGCTAGTGGGGAGAGGGTGTTTGGCCTCTTTGGATCATCCCTGGGATGATAGTGTGGAGTCTCCATCTATTGAGTCAGTTCCGATTGTTTCAGAGTTTCAGGATGTGTTTCTGGTTGATTTTCCTAGTATGCCTCTGGACAGGGATATTGATTTTTGTATTGACTTGGAGCCGGGCACTTGCCCAATTTCCATTCCTCCATATCGTATGGCTCTGGCAGAGTTAAGGGAACTTAAGACTCAACTTTAAGAACTCCTAGATAAGGGATTCATCCATTCCAGCACTTCACCTTGGGGTGCTCCGATCTTATTTGTGAAGAAAAAGGATGGTAGTATATGGATGTACATAGATTACAGGCAGTTGAATAAGGTGACCATCCAAAATAAGTACCCTTTACCCCGTATAGATGATCTGTTTGACCAGTTGCAGGGTGCATCTGTGTTCTCAAAAGTTGACTTGAGGTCAGGGTATTATCAGTTGAAGATTAGGCCCGAGGATATTCTTAAGATTGCTTTTTAGACTCGGTATAGGCATTATGAGTTCTTAGTGATGTCATTTGGGTTGACTAATGCGCCGGCATCATTCATGAGTTTGATGAATGGGGTATTTAAATCTTATTTTGATTCGTTCGTCATCGTTTTTATTGATGATATTTTGATCTACTCCAAGAGTAGGGAGGAGCATGATGAACATCTCCGTGTTGTGTTTGAAATATTGAGGCACCAAAAGCTTTATGTGAAGTTCTCCAAGTGTGAATTTTGGTTGACTTCAGTCGCATTCTGGGGTATGTAATGTTAGAAAGGGAGTGATAGTGGATCCCCAGAAGATTAAGGCATACAAGAATTGGGCCCGGCCTTGCTCTGTGACTGAGGTGAGGTGTTTGGTGGGACTTGCAGGTTACTACCGTAGATTTGTCAAGGACTTTGCATCTATCTCTACTCACTTGACAAGGTTTACTCAAAAGGAGGTACCATTTGTGTGGTCAGACAAGTGTGAGGAGAGATTCCAAAAGTTCAAGACACTCCTCACCACAGATCCTATCCTTTCATTGTCGGTGGAAGGTAAGGATTTTATTGTTTCTTGTGATGCTTCACATTTGGATTTGGGTGTTGTGTCGATAAAGAATAGGAATGTGATAGCCTATGCATCTAGGCAGTTGAAGGTACATGAGAGGAATTACCCAACCCATGTATTAGAGTTGGCAGCGGTGGTGTTTGCACTCAAGATTTAGAGACATATCTCTATGGAGTCAAGTCTTAGGTGTTCACTGATCATCGTAGTCTGCAGCATGTTTTTACTTAGAAGGACCTGAATCTGAGGCAGATAAGGTGGATGGAGTTGTTAAAGTACTACGATGTGACCATTTAGTACCATCCGAGTAAGGCTAATATGGTGGAAGATGCATTGAGCCGGAAGACAGTCAACATGGGCAGTTTGGTTTGTTTGGGGGTGTCCAAACGACCATTGAAAAGGGAGATTCAGGCTTTGGAATTTAAGTTCATGCACCTGGGTATCTCAAAATGGGGTGGAGTGTTGGCTAGTATTGAGGTCAAATCCACCTTCAAAGAGGAGATAAAGGCCAAACAGTTTCTGGATTCGCATTTGAGCAGGCTTCGGAGCAAGGTTATATCCGGAGAGTCCAGGGATGCCGTCTTGGACTTTGGCAGAGTGTTGAGTTTTAGAGGGAGGATTTGTGTCCCTCGGGTTGATGATATCATTCAGAAATTTTTGACAGAGGCTCATGGCTCATGGTATTTGATTCATCCGGGTGTAACCAAGATGTACAGGGATTTGAGATAGCTTTACTGTTGGCACGGGATGAAAAGGGACATAGCTGATTTTGTGTCCAAATGTAAAAATAGTTAGCAGGTAAACTATGAGCACCAAAGACCTGTAGGACTACTTCAGAGGATGCCCATTCTAGAGTGGAAGTAGGAAAGGATAGCCATGGACTTCGTGGTAGGTCTTCCCAAGACTTTGGGGAAGTATGATTCTATTTGGGTCATTATGGATAGGCTGACCAAGCCAACTCATTTTATTCTGGTCAGGGTGGACTACAATTAATGGCAATTCGCTAAGATCTATGTGAAAGAGATAGTGAGATTGCATGGGGTACTACTGTCCATCATTTCGGACAGGGGTACACAATTTACATCTGAGTTTTGGGGTAAGTTACATGAAGATTTGGGCACTCAACTCACCTTCAACACCACCTTCCATCCTCAGACTGATGGTCAGTCAAAGAGGACGATCCAAGTATTGGAGGACATGCTGAGAGCATGTGTGATTGACTTCTAGGGTCATTGGGACCAGTTTCTACTGTTGTGTGAGTTCTCCTACACCAATTGCTATAACTCCAACATCGACATGGAACCATTTGAAGCAGTGTATGGAAGGGGTTGTAGGTCACCTATACGGTGGTTTGAGGAAGGCAATGTAAAGCTTTTGGGCATGGACTTGGTAAGGGAGGCACACAAAGAGGTAAGAGGCATTCGGACCAAGTTGCTAGCGGCCCAAAACAGGCAGAAAGAATATGCGTATTTCAAGGTAAGGGACATGGATTTTTAGATTGGTGAACAAGTGCTATTTAAAGTGTCTAATGAAGGAAGTTATGCATATTGGTAAGGAGGGCAAGCTCATCCCTCGGTTCATCAGATTGTTTGAAGTTCTTAAGATTGTAGGGACAGTGGCTTACACGTTAGCACTGCCGCCCAGTTTGTCGTGTGTCCATCTGGTATTACATGCATCTATGCTAAAGCAATACCATGGGGATGAGGACTACATCATCAAGTGGGATGAGGTGTTATTTGATAAGGATTTGCGCTATGAAGAGGAACCAATTGTGATTCTTGATCGGGATGTTCGAAAATTAAGGACAAAGGTGATAAGCATGGTAAAGGTTCAACGAAAGCATCATCCGATTGAGAAAGCCACTTGGAAAACTGAGAAGGACATGCGGGACAAGTACCCTCACTTGTTTGAGGATTCAGGTACTACTCTTCCCTTCTTTATTTTTGTATTTACATGTTTGATCGTTCGGGATAAATAATGGGTAAATTTGTATCTGTTGTAATGACCAAGTTCTTTGTTATGGGTAAACTTTTTGTGCCAAGTTTCGAGTCAAAAAACTATAATGACCTTTCCGGTCATTTATGCATTTTTGCTTTTATTGTATTGTTAGAGCTTGCTTATAGCGGCCTTAAGTCATTTATTGCTTGTTGGGACTGGTGGTTCGGTGCCCTGGCTGTTTGTTTGGTCTTTATGGCCATTTCCCTGTCTTAGATCTTAGTCTTAAGAGTTGGGTTATCGAAATCATGCGATAGTTATTTGCATTCGTATGACCTCAATTGACCTTGTGGGCAGGTCGATCCTGATTCGAGGTGTTGCAATATTTTTGAGGATGGGGTGTCCCTATTTGATGCAACTTTTATTTTTATTGTCTTTCTAAAATATTTTAATATTTATGAAAAATACTTTTGTTACGATATATTGGGGTATGTATTTATTTTATAAGAGTTTTATAAATTATTAATATTTTAACGGAGATAGTAAACTTAGTGTAACACCCCGTACCTTTCAAAACCTATATGAGTAAGTAAATATCGACGAAGGTATTTGAGCTCGACATTGTGAAGGGGTACTTTGGCCTAGAATTTGAAATGGTCAAATGTATATAAGTGTTAAGTTAAATTATAAGGATGAGGGTTTTGAAAATGAGATAAAACAAGTGAGGTACTTGCTCGACTTATCTAAGCTCTTAGGTGACAAGTAGGTGCATCACCTACCTACGCTAATGAACTAAGTTCCGAGGGCCGATTATGGGGAGCAACACCATGGATTATTAGACCTAATGGTAGCCCAAATGAAGCTTAAAGTTGGCCCATCAAAGCACAACCAAATCTGGCCCAAACAACTACAAAAGGTAGCCATCAATATTGACCACATTTTGACCCAAGAGAAGCCCAAAATCAGCCAAAAAACTTAACCCTTTTGAGGCCCAAGCAAAGGGTAATTTTGGCCCAAGTTTCTTGACCCATTTTGGCCCAAATATAATCAAAAAAGTCGTCCAAAAAGGTCCCTTTATACAGGCCTTTTGTTGATCAATATTGATCACAAAAAGCTGGAAAAATTCTCTCTTATCTCCTTTCCTTTTTGGCAGCCCTTCTCTCCCTTTAGGGTTCTAAGAAGATCAAGATTAATTCAAGCTTAAGGTGAGTTAAACCACTTGTTATCTTGGTATTAATCTACTACATATATCTAGGATATCCTATGGTAAGAAAGACATGAACTATGGCAGCCCCTTTCTTAAGATTTAACACATAGAAATTGTGTAACCATTAAGAGATTTATTCTTCTCTTGTTGGTGTATGTGTAGGGGGTACTTAAGCTTTTCAAGGCATCAATAAAAAGAGGATAAAAACACCCCTTCAAGTGTGGTAATTACTCTGCCCATAATCATATTTTTGGATTGAAGTTCGGATGGACAATTGTTGTTGAATTGTTGTTAAGAACTCACGGGACGACGATCGAAAGCCGTGGGTTCAATGTGTTGCTATTGTATTTCGGCATGGTGAGTTGTGTAGGGGATGTTTGATGTGTTTTGTATTATTAGAGGCAGTAGGTTGGTGTGTGTGTGATGTGTATTGGATAGGAGAGAAAGGTGTGACGATACACCTTCAATTAATGCAAAATACGTAAATCTGCCCGGGAAATGTTTAGCTACTGTTTTGGGAAAGTTGTATCAGATTTAAGAGCTAATATTAGCTTCATTATACCCTTGTGTTGTAGATTAACTTAATAAAGGAAAGTCCAAGTTGTGGTAAGCGCAATCTTTGGAAGGAACGAGGTATGTTAAGGCTTCTTTATTCCTTATCGACATGAATCTATAAATAGAACTCTAAATCTCCGAAACAAGGAATTTGAGTATTCTATTGTAAAAGAGCTGATTTAGTAAATCAACCAGTCTTAAGGAACTAAGTTATACATTATGGTGATTCAAGTTGCCTTCTTATAAAAATCTGATTCTTTTGCACGAAACGTAAGTTATCCTTTTTTCAAGTTTCTTCTTTGTATTGTGATCCCTAATCAAGCTTTAGAAAGTATACAAGGAAAGTTAGCAAGTCAAATCCACATTTATATGTGTTTGGTATGTTGAGTCCAACACCTAGTAATCCAAGGCTAAAGAAGTTATCTAAATGAACCTTCATAAATAACAAGAATAGCTTTGAAGGTCAATCTAGTAATACACTTATTATGCGTGGTTTGTGTGTTAGTGTGCACCGAGGTGATACTACCATATTGAGGCTATTATATACATAGTGTGCACCGAGGTGCTACTGCCATATTGAGGCCATTATATACATAGTGTGCATCGAGGTGCTACTGCCATATTGAGGCCATTATATACATAGTGTGCGCCGAGGCGCTACTTCCATATTGAGGCTATTATATATAGGGTGCGCCGAGGAGCTATTGTGGTTTAGTGTGGGTTATAAAGAGTGAGTTGCGGTGTGAGTTAATGCATGTGTTGTATTCTAAAAAGAATAAAGGAGAAAGAGCTTAACGAGTTTTACCAATTACAGTTTACAAGTTTCATATTATATCTTGTTCAGATTTTCTACTTGCGACTTGCTTTTATGTTTCTACCTTACATGCCAGTACATTATTGTCGTACTGACGTCCCCATTTCCTGGGGGCGCTGCATACATGCCTGCAGGTCCATACATATACCCAGACAGACCTCTTCAGTAGTAGTTGTAGAGTTCAGCCATTTTGGTAAGCTCCATTCTTCCTGGAGCTGACGAGTCAGAGGTCTAGCTTATATTTTGACCAGGTTATGTATATGTACAACTTATAGGTAGCCCAGGGCCCTGTCCTGGATATGAGATATTTTACTTACTCCTAGAGGCTTGTAGACGTGTATATGTATATATCAGTGTTGGGTATGGCCTTGTCGGCCTTGTTATTAGCTATCTACTATGATAATAGCCTTGTCGGCCTTGAGTTGCTTAACTACTATTGAGCTTTCAGTGTTTCAAATTGCTATTCTTAGAGACTTTGTCAGTCTCAGACCCCCAGCAGGTTCAATAGAGATACACTCTATTTTGACACCCTCGGCCTTTTGGGGCTCCGGGTGTCGGTCATGCCTCCAATGGTTTGGGGCATGACAAACTTGGTATCAGAGCACGTCGAATGCTAGGGAGTCTACAAGCCGTGTCTAGTAGAGTCTTGCTTATGGGTGTGTTGTGCACCATACCTATAATCATGAGGCTACGGGACATTTAGGAATTGTTATCCTTCGTTTATTTGCTAGATCGTGCAATAGAGCGAGGTCATAAGATGTTTGAAGTCTAATTCATGTTTTTCTATTCCTTGTTTACAGAAATGCCTGTGACCAGACAAATGAGTAGCCGACGGGTTGGCACGGATACGGGGGAAGGTACTAGTCGTTCCCCGCCTATCCGATTGGATAGATTTGAGGCTCAAAATGAATCACCGACACCAGAGATCCCAGTTTATCAAGTACCTGATGAGACTAGAGGGGGTCCAGTACCCCTGACCCCACCTGCTCCAGTGGCATCTGAGATAGCTAGAGATGAACCAGCACATGTAGCTCCTCCACCTGAAACAGAGGACCAGGACATCAGGAGTGCTGTTCGATTATTGACCCAGATGGTAGCCACACAACAACAACAAATTGGGGCATCAACGAGTGCTAGGTCAGGTGGCTCAGAAAGTTCTAGGGCTCGAGAGTTTATCAGCCTAAGTCTCCTATATTTACAGGCTCTGACCCACGTGAGGATCCTCAGGAGTTTATTGATCAGACTTATCGAGTACTTCGAGTCATGCATGCAACAGTAGTGGAGGCAGTGGAGTTTGCATCTTTCAGGTTACGAGATGTGGCCATTTTATGGTTCGAGGCTTGGGATCGGTCTAGGGGATCAAATGCACCCCAGCTGAATGGGAGGAATTTTCAGAGGCCTTCCTAGCTCACTATCTTCCACAGGAGGTTCGAGAGGCAAGACTTGATCAATTTCTAGCCCTTAGGCAGTGCAATATGAACGTTCGACAGTACAACCTCAGGTTTAATTCATTAGCCAGGTACGCCCCCGATATTGTGAGTACGATGGGAGCTAGAGTTCATCGATATGTGCGTGGCCTTAAGGATGAATTGATTAAGGGATTAACAATAGCATCCATACAAGAGGATATGAATATTTCTAAGATACAGGCTATTGCTCAGACTGCAGAGGATCTTGAAGTACAAATTGGAGATAACCAAAGCCGAGAAAGGGATCAGAATAAGAGGGCTAGATCTACTGGGTCCTATGTAGAGCCACGAGGTAATGTTAGGCCACATTTTAATAGGCGATTACCCCACCCTACTAGTGGTGCCCCATATCAGTTGCAAAGGCAGAGGCATGATCGTTTTTCTCAGACTGGACCAGGCCACAGTTCAGGTGCATCCAGTTCCTATCGCCAGGGGCATTCAGGTCAGATGAGGCCACCTTTGCAACCTTGTGTTCAGTGCGGTAGGAAGCATCCTGGGATATGTCGCTTGGGTTCAGATACTTGTTATTCGTGTGGGCATCCTGGTCACTTTATGCGAGACTGTCCGAGTAGATGTAGGAGTGAGATATCCCAGCCTACAGGGTCAATGGCAGCTTCTTCATCTACTATTCGTCGCCCTAGGACAGGACAACAGGCTACACCAGGTCGTGGTAGAGGTAGAGGAGGAGGAGGAGCATCCAGTTCAGGCAGTGGTCAGAATCGCACTTATGCTCTAGCCGGTCGCTAGGACTTAGAATCGTCACCTGATGTTGTTACAGGTACATTGACTATTTTTACTCATATTGTTTATGCACTTATAGATCCTGGCTCTACTCTTTCATATGTTACGCCACTCGTTGCTGGTAAGTTGGGGGCAGGCCCTGAGTTATTGCCTAGACCTTTTGTTGTATCTACACCGGTTGGTGAATCTATTATAGCTATACGAGTTTATCGAGATTGTGCAGTGTGGATTTATGACCCTCACTTCAGCTGATCTAATCGAATTAGATATGATTGACTTCGATGTCATTATGGGCATGGACTGGTTAGCTGCATGTTATGCTAATATTGATTGTAGAACTAAGGTTGTCAAATTCCATTTTCCGAAAGAGACAATCCTGGAGTGGAAAGGTAACGCTGCCACGCCAAGGGGTAGGTTTATTTCCTACCTTAAAGCCCAGAAAATGATTTCTAAAGGCTATATTTATCATTTAGTCCGAGTACAAAGCATAGAGGATGGACCAGTGACTCTTCAATCGGTTCCCGTGGTGAGTTAATTTCTAGATGTATTCCCGGATGAGCTTCCAGGAATCCCTCAAGAAAGGGAAATTGAGTTTTCCATTGACCTACTCCCAGATACTCAGCCAATATCAATTCCCCCTTACAGGATGGCTCCTGCAGAATTAAGAGAGTTAAAGGAACAATTAAAGGATCTACTCGAAAAAGGTTTCATTAGACCTAGTACATCGCCATGGGGCGCACCAGTTTTGTTTGTTCGTAAGAAGGATGGGTCTTTGAGAATGTGTATCGAGTACCGACAACTGAACAAAGTACAATCAAGAATAAGTATCCGCTTCCAAGGATTGATGACTTTTTTGATCAGTTGCAAGGCGCATAATGTTTTTCAAAGATTGACTTGCGGTCGGGGTATCACCAGTTACGTGTTAAAGGAGTAGATGTTCCAAAAATAGCCTTTAGGACAAGGTATGGCCACTTTGAATTTCTAGTAATTTCATTTGGGCTTACTAATGCCCCAGCAGCTTTTATGGACCTAATGAATCGGGTCTTCAAGCCATTCCTAGATGTATTCGTGATCGTATTTATTGACGATATCCTGATTTACTCGCGGTCCAAAGCCGAACATGCTGATCATTTACGTGCAGTATTGCAAACACTTCAGAATCATAAATTATATGCAAATTTCTCCAAATGTGAGTTTTGGTTGACTTCAGTGGCTTTTCTTGGCCATATAATTACAGACGAAGGTATTAGAGTTGACGGCCAGAAGATTGAAGCAGTAAAGAATTGGCCGAGGCCCTTGAATGCTACAGAGATCCATAGTTTTTTGGGCTTAGCAGGTTATTACCGAATGTTTGTGGAAGGAATTTCTTCTATATCTGCACCATTGAAAAAGTTGACTCATAAAGTTGCCAAGTTCCAGTGGTCTGATGCATGTGAGCAGAGTTTTCAGGAGTTGAAGGACAGGCTTACTTCAGCACCTGTCTTAACTCTGCCAGAGGGCACGGAAGGTTATGTTGTTTATTGTGATGCTTTAAGGATAGGGTTGGGCTGCATTTTAATGCAACATGGTAAAGTTATTGCCTATGCCTCGAGACAACTAATAAAGCACGAACAAAATTACCCTACTCACGATCTTGAATTGGCAGCAGTTATATTTGCCTTGAAAATTTGGCGCCATTACTTGTTTGGAATCCATGTAGACGTGTTTACGGACCACAAAAGTCTACAGTATTTATTCAAACAGAAGGATTTAAACCAAAGGCAAAGAAGGTGGCTAGAGTGACTAAAGGATTATGACCTAGATATTTTGTACCATCCAGGGAAGGCCAATGTAGTGGCCGATGCACTTAGCCGCAAATCCATGGGAAGCTTGAGCCACGTGGAAAAAAGAAAGATTGAGATAACAAGAGAACTACATCAGTTAGCTAATTTGCAGGTTCGACTACTAGACCAAGGTAATGGGGGAGTTGTTATTCAAAGCACAGCGGAATCCTCACTTATAACAGAGGTAAAGGAAAGACAATATGATGATCCAGAATTAGTAAGATTGAGGGAGGAAATTCCACAACAGAAGCAACCACTAATAGAGCTTAAGGAAGATGGGGTTCTGAGATATCAAGGTCGTCTATGTGTACCTAACGTCGGGGAGCTTTGGGAGAAAATTTTGGCAGAAGTTCACTATTCCCGCTATTCAATGCATCCAGGAGCGACGAAGATGTATCATGATCTTCGACAGATTTATTGGTGGAATAATATGAAGAGAAATATTGCAGAGTTTGTAGCCCAATGCCCGAATTATCAACAGGTAAAAATTGAACACCAAAGACCCGGAGGTCTAACTCAAAGTATAGTGATACCTACCTGGAAATGGGAGGTGATCAACATGGACTTTATTACAGGCTTACCCCGTACTTATCAGAAGTATGATTCCATATGGGTGATTGTAGATAGACTTACAAAATCAGCTCACTTTTTGCCAGTCAGGACAACTTATACTGCTGAAGATTATGCCAAGTTGTATATGAGTGAAATAGTTCGACTTCATGGTGTCCCAATTTCCATCATTTCAGATAGGGGTGCTCAGTTTACAGCAAATTTCTGGAGGTCTTTCCAGAGAGGCTTAGGTACTCAAATAAGTCTCAGTACAACTTTTCATCCACAGACAGATGAACAAGCTGAACGCACTATTCAAACACTCGAAGATATGCTACGAGCTTGTGTACTAGATTTTAAAGGGAGTTGGGATGACCATTTGCCACTAATTGAGTTTGCTTATAATAATAGCTTCCATGCAAGCATTCAAATGGCTCCTTATGAGGTTTTATACGGGCGAAAGTGTAGATCACCAATTGGATGGTTTGAAATTAGAGAAGCAGGATTATTAGGGCCAGACCTAGTTAATCAGGCAATGGAGAAGGTGAAGCTAATCCGAGAAAGATTACTAACAGCCCAGAGTAGGCAGAAATCATATGCAGATGTGCGACATCGAGATTTGGAATTTAATATTAGTGATTGGGTTTTCCTAAAGGTTTCGCCTATGAAAGGCGTTATGCGATTTGGTAAAAAGGGAAAGCTTAGTCCAAGATATATTGGACCATACAGGATCATTCGGAGGGTAGGAAAAGTGGCATATGAGCTAGATTTACCCACAGAATTGGAGACAGTCCATCCTGTATTTCATGTATCGATGCTACGAAGGTGCATAGTAGATCCTTCATGTATTATGCCTATTAAAGATGTTCAACTTTCTGAAGACTTATCCTATAAGGAAGTACCAATTTCTATCCTATATCGTCAAGTTAGGAAGCTCAGAACCAAAGAAGTAGCCTCAGTAAAGGTGTTGTGGAGAAATATTAATATTGAGGAAATGACGTGGGAAGCCGAGGAAGAATTGAGGAAAAAACATCCCCAGTTATTTATGACTTGAAGATAGTACAAAGGTAAGTCATATTCTTATGTTCTTGATACTCTTCCTACTATGCAAATATGATCAGGTTTGAACATGTGAAAATGATTACATTTAATTGTATATAGTTGTATCGCCCTGTGAGGCATCATGCTGGACTTTTGCTGAGTTTCAGGTTTTTGTATAGTCCCAATTATAAAAGAAACTCTTCCAAAATTTCAAAAAATACTAAGGGACTGGAGCTCCATATTAATTACCCTCATTCGAGGACGAATGATTCTAAGGGGGGAAGGATGTAACACCCCGTACCTTTCAAAACCTATGTGAGTAAGTAAATATCGACGAAGGTATTTGAGCTCGAGATTGTGAAGGGGTACTTTGGCCTAGAATTTGAAATGGTCAAATGTATATAAGTGTTAAGTTAAATTATAAGGAGGAGGGTTTTGAAAATGAGATAAAACAAGTGAGGTACTTGCTCGACTTATCTAAGCTCTTAGGTGACAAGTAGGTGCATCACCTACCTACGCTGATGAACTAAGTTCTGAGGGCCGATTATGGGCAGCAACACCATGGATTATTAGACCTAATGGTAGCCCAAATGAAGTTTAAAGTTGGCCCATTAAAGCACAACCAAATCTGGCCCAAACAACTACAAAAGGTAGCCATCAATATTGACCACATTTTGACCCAAGAGAAGCCCAAAATCAGCCACAAAACTTAACCCTTTTGAGGCCCAAGCAAAGGGTAATTTTGACCCAAGTTTCTTGACCCATTTTGGCCCAAATATACTCAAAAAAGTCTTCCAAAAAGGTCCCTTTATACAGGCCTTTTGTTGATCAATATTGATCACAAAAAGCTGGAAAAATTCTCTCTTATCTCCTTTCCTTTTTGGCAGCCCTTCTCTCCCTTTAGGGTTCTAAGAAGATCAAGATTAATTCAAGCTTAAGGTGAGTTAAACCAATTGTTATCTTCGTATTAATCTACTACATATAGCTAGGATATCCTATGGTAAGAAAGACATGAACTATGGCAGCCCCTTTCTTAAGATTTAACACATAGAAATTGTGTAACAATTTAGAGATTTCTTCTTCTCTTGTTGGTGTATGTGTAGGGGCTACTTAAGATTTTCAAGGCATCAATAAAAAGAGGATAAAAACACTCCTTCAAGTGTGGTAAGTACTCTTCCCATAATCATATTTTTGTATTGAAGTTCGGATGGACAATTGTTGTTGAATTGTTGTTAAGAACTCACGGGACGACGATCGGAAGCCGTGGGTTCAATGTGTTGCTATTGTATTTCGGCATGGTGAGTTGTGTAAGGACTGTTTGATGTGTTTTGTATTATTGGAGGCAGTAGTTTGGTGTGTGTTTGATGTGTATTGGATAGGAGAGAAAGGTGTGACGATACACCTTTAATTAATGCAAAATACGTAAATCTGCCCGGGAAATGTTTAGCTACTGTTTTGGGAAAGTTGCATCATCTTTAAGAGAATATATTAGCTTCATTATACCCTTGTGTTGTTGATTAACTTAATAAAGGAAAGTCCAAGTTGTGGTAAGCGCAATCTTCGGAAGGAACGAGGTATGTTAAGGCTTTTTTATTCCTTATCGGCATGAATCTAGAAATAGAACTCTAAATCTCCGAAAGAAGGAATTTGAGTATTCTGTTATAAGAGAGCTGATTTGGTAACTCAACCAGTCTTAAGGAACTAAGTTATACATTATGGTGATTCAAGTCGCCTTCTTATAAAAATCTGATTCTTTTGCACGAAACGTAAGTTATCCTTTTGTCAAGTTTCTTCTTTGTATTGTGATCCCTAATCAAGCTTTAGAAAGTATACAAGGAAAGTTAGCAAGTCAAATCCCCATTTATATGTGTTTGGTATGTTGAGTCCAACACCTAGTAAGCCAATGCTAAAGAAGATATCTAAATGAACCTTCATAAATAACAAGAATAGCTTTGAAGGTCAATCTAGTAATACACTTATTATGCGTGGTTTGCGTGTTAGTGTGCACCGAAGTGATACTGCCATATTGAGGCTATTATATACATAGTGTGCACTGAGGTGTTACTGACATATTGAGGCCATTATATACATAGTGTGCACCGAGGTGCTACTGCCATATTGAGGCCTTTATATACATAGTGTGCGCCGAGGCGCTACTGCCATATTGAGGCTATTATATATAGGGTGCACCGAGGTGCTATTGTGGTTTAGTGTGGGTTATAAAGAGTGAGTTACGGTGTGATTTAATGCATGTGTTGTGTTCTAAAAAGAATAAAGGAGAAAGAGCTTAACGAGTTTTACCAATTACAGTTTACAAGTTTCATATTATATCTTGTTTAGATTTTCTACTTGCGACTTGCTTTTATGATAGCTTACATGCCAGTACATTATTGTTGTACTGACGTCCCCATTGCCTGGGGGCGCTGCATACATGCCTGCAGGTCCAGACAGATACCCAGACAGACCTCTTCAGTAGGAGTTGCAGAGTTCAGCCATTTTGGTAAGCTCCATTCTTCCTGGAGCTGACGAGTCAGAGGTCTAGCTTATATTTTGACCAGGTTATGTATATGTACAACTTATGGGTAGCCCAGGGCCCTGTCCTGGATATGAGATATTTTACTTACTCCTAGAGGCTTGTAGACGTGTATATGTATATCAGTGTTGGGTATGGCCTTGTCGGCCTTGTTATTAGCTATCTACTATGATAATAGCCTTGTCGGCCTTGAGTTGCTTAACTACTATTGAGCTTTCAGTATTTGAAATTGCTATTCTTAGAGACCTTGTCGGTCTCAGACCCCCAGAAGGTTCAATAGAGATATACTCTATTTTCACACCCTCGGCCTTTTGGGGCTCCAGGTGTCAGTCATGCCTCCCATGGTTTGGGGCGTGACAAACTTGAAAATTATTATTATAATATAGTAGGTTTTATTTGAAATGATTTTCTATTTATTATGATATATTAAAAAAGTTATATATATTTTACCACAAACCTATACAATACCCAATTTCATACATAATGAGATAAGAAATAGTATGGTGTTAACACCTCCACTTCCACGTGGAAGCGGAGGGATAGGCCAGCACTTAAATGATGAATATATATGTGGCTTACTTAAATTTACTTGGTAACTAATGCTAGTTCATATGATGAATTGAAATTAGCCATTACATTTACCTATATATACCCACTTACGGGTTGAGCAATAAGTTTTTCAGCTATTTTTATTCTAAATTAGCTAGCTGATGTACGTATATATCTACATGTTATACATTTTACTTTTTCATTCATTTTATCAAACTGCAACATTTCTCTCACTTATATCTCTCTGAAAAATCAAGTCCATTAGTTGTTGCATGTTCTCAAATTGGCATATTAAAGAGAAATTGTGCACAATAGAAAATTGTGCTTTGATATAGGAAAATATTTGATGTGATATTGATCTCAGAGATAAAATCGATTATCTATGTAAAATTATTCAAGCCCTAATTCGAGTTTGATTTTATTTTGGAGCTTCTCGGAGCGGTTAAGGCTTGGGCATCATCGTTCTAGCAGCTTGTCGTCGAACGACAGATAGGTTACGGTCTAACTCCTCTAGACTTTGCATATATAGGATAAAATTGTATTAATGGGAATCCTTGGGTTAGGTTTATTAGCTTGGAACTACAGACCTTGATTGCTTCTTCATGTCCAATTTATTTCCTTCCTCCGATATTTGTAGTTTTGTGATAGACGATATTATCACCCTTATGGTCCTGTGTGGCATTGTATTAACTCTGTGTTGTAGAATGATTGGAGCATGTGCATGGCCGATATGTTTATTGTGAATCGTTGGGCTATTGTTTGTGATTGAGCATGTCATTTTCATGCATATAGAGGGTTTCTGCATAAAGTTTATTATGGTTTTGGCTTCGAGCCTTCTATTGAATAATTTCTAAAACCTGCATGGCCCGTGGGGCCTATTTTTGGTAAAAATGATTGCAAAGAGGTTGGTACCATTTTAACGGATCTTCTTGGGGTAAGTGAAAACAAAAAGGATATTTTATCACTTTTTCTACTAATACTAGGCTCGGCGTGGCCAAGGGCTAGACTTATTTTACTTCATCTTCCGTGAGAATACTAGGCTCGGTGGGTCATGTGCTAGAACCATTTGATTTACTGATTTAGACCCGAATACCCTCCGAGTAGCTTGACTTAGGGATTTTTGAGATTGCGGGGCATCTATTATATTGGTCGAGGGCCTCCATGGACCTCGTTGTTCTGGACCAGGGGATACATGATGGGCGTGTCGAAGGGAGGGTATACAGTGTAGTAGAGGTATACGAGTGTTACCTTCCATGGATCCTGTCTTCTGGGCCTTATAGGACGCCGAAAGCGGGTAATGTACATCTCTATTATTAAATCTAGTTCATCATATTATCATATTGTTTGAGGTTCCATCATTATTTGTTGTTTGTTGAGTGTACTCTCCAGTAGTATGGGATGCCGGAGGGTTTTGTCTTCTCTTGTTTGTGTTCCTTGGGTGTATGGGCGCCCATTGAAACTATAGGTAGACTTATTATTGCCTTATCGAGTCTTATGATTCCTTATGTTGATTTCTTATTATATATTGGTATTTAGACTAGTATCTTGTAGCTGGGCTTGGTTATTATTCCTGTGTTCGAGCATGCTTTTGTCACTGTGATTTCTTCCTTCTCTTTTTACTTGAGGTTACTGATATACTGCCCGTTTTTTAAGAAACTTATATATATATTGTTATAGGAAGGATCCCAGGTGCGTTACTGCTTTCTTTCACGTGTCCCTGCGATATTTATTCTAGTGGCTAACCATGTCTGTTGTTTTCTGCTTGTATTCCTTCCATGCTAGCTTTCGTGTACTTATTCGTTGTTCACTGTGACCATTTGTTCTACTCTGCTTATTACTTCTATTTTATCTTGTATGTGCCCAGTCGGCCTATGATACATACTGGGTACCCATTGCTTAGCAATTGGTACTCATGCTACACTTTTGCTTCTTTCTGGTGCAGATATTAGTTGAGCTTTTGCCGTTGATCACATTGGAGACTCGTGCAGTCTCTTGGATCTTTGATACTAGGGTGAGCGCCTGACGACCGGGGCTTGACCATATCTCATCCTTTGTACTGTTACTCTTTGTATATTCGGAGACAATTGTACTTATCTTTTGTTACTTCTAGCACTTGTATTCTATTAGAAGCTCTTGTACTGTTGATACCAAGTCTTGGGGTTGGTGTATTTCCTTTTTGTATATATTCAGGTTACTGCTTCCGCTTATTTCTTCTTATTGTGCATTTTAGTTAGGTAGTAGTCCATTACTAATTGTTCCTGTCTATGGGAATTGGTTCGCCTACTGGGGTTCGTAGGTGCCATCATGACCTGAGAAATTAGCGCATGACAGTTGGTATCAGAGCTCTAGGTTCACTGGTGTTGTGGTACAGAATCAAGTGTCTATGTAGAGTCTCACGGATCGGTATGATGAAGTCTGTATCCTATCTGCGGGAGGCTACAAGGAATTGTTAGGAAAAGTTTCATCTTCTTGGCTCCTTATCGTGCATTCCTGGCTCTATTAACTTCTAAACTTTGGTTGTTTCATTCCTTTTCAAATGCCTAAGACAAGTATGACAGCAAGCGATGTTGAGGCCTCTATGCCTGTTGTTTCCGTTCTTCCGTCAGTGCCAGAACTTCATAGTGAGAGGTTACCACATTAGATAGGGGGTATGGGACCAGCCCAGCCTCCGGTTAGATTCATGGCTACCCCAGTTCTTCAGGATACTATGGTTAGGACTCTGAGTCCTCCAGTAGGTGTCTTAGTACCCAATTCTATGAGCGGTGCTTCAATTAGGGTTGAGCTTCCAGTTTTTTAGCAGGGTGGTATGTCGATATTGGAGTATGAGGCGAGATTTCACGAGATGGTTAGGTGTACTTCTAGGACTGTACCTTCAGAGTTTGATAGAGTTCAGAGCTTTGTTGGAGGTTTGATTTCACTGCTCCATTTAGCAACTGAGCATTTGGTTACAGTTAGGACGACCTTCCTTCAGGTAGTGAATCATGCTTGGGCTATCGAGGGTTTATGGAGGAAGTTCTAAGAGATATTGTCAGGATAGTTTCTGAGGTTCCCAGACTCAAGGTAGGGTATTCTTTTCTAGGGATCGGTTACATTACTTCCTATCTACCAGGCTAGTGTTAGTTTCTCCACAGGTTTCAGAGGGTGTTGGTACAGGACATGTTGAGCTTAGAGGATATGGTACGGGCCAGATTCCTCGAGGTTCTCTTTCAGGTTGTGTAGAATGTGGTGGCCAATTAGGTTCAGCGAGATCTTCCCATCTGGCTTTATTCAGTGAGGTTTGCTTTCAGTATGGTGATTATGGGCACTTTGCTAGGGATTACCCCACGTTCGTGTATCCCAGTCAGTCGGGATGTTAGATTATGGAATGGTTGGTTACTATTTTAGACATTGTCCCCCCAGAGGGATGGTTGAGCCTTCAGCTTTAACTACTCAGTCAAGAGTTAGACCCTATCAGTCTGATGCCCTTTCTGGTGCGCCAGATGTAAAGTTTTCTTATATTGTTGCTTCAGGTAAGGCATTTTACTACCCGCAACTTGTGATAGTACTGCTCGCATTATGATTCTTTCCCTTTTATCGTATATTTGCTTATATGCCTACCTGCTATTTGTTTAGATGTGTGACTACTTGAGTTGTAGTGTTTATGCATTATTTTCTTGGTAGTTTACTCTTTAGTAGTGGATGGGGGTGGGTTATCCTTGATAGGTGTTTACTCGGAGCTGTAGCTCTGGGTAGTTCTTGTTTGCCTTTTTGGTTGGTTTTGTTTCTGTCTCCCTTGTGGTTCTAAACATGTGTTGAGCCTTCCTTGTTGAACGGTCCTAGATGTTGTTGTCTAGGTTGTTATCTAGCGTTTGCTAGGCGTTCGTGTGTTGGTTTGGTGTTACCGGTGGTTGTGCCGGAGTTTGAGCTCTTTTTTTGAGTTGAGAGGTGTCAGTTATGCTAGCATGCATTTGATTGGTTTGGTTTTCTCGGTTGTTTAGAGTCGACCCTCTTTGTTTAGTTAGTTTGGTAGGTTGGCAGGTATGTGAGTTATTCCCATAGTCACCCTCAGTTTCTTGTCCGATTGGGTTGCCTTATTATTTCCCCAGTTCCAGTTGGAATGAATTTTGATCATAGATCGCTGGTTGAGCTTTTGATTATGGCATTGTGATTGGGTTTTGACTATGGAATTATGGCTAAGTCTTGCCAGTAAGAGTGTTAGGAAATAAGGGAATAGCTCCAGAGTCTTCTGAGAAAGAATTTGTGGAATTTAGTGTATTCTTGGAAAGGGTTTCATTTGGTTTGCAAAGGAAGGAGATCACTCCTTGTGTGTATGTATATGTTCTAGTAGCTGGCTGAGGTAGCAATCGAGAGTTTCCTTTGGTTTGTATGTTGGTGACTTGCGTCGATCAAGTTCAGGTTGTGATGGCATTCCCTTTGAGAAGTTTGAGGTCAAATTTTCCTTTAATAAGGGTTTGAGTTAGTGGCCATCTCTAGTACTAATTTTTGGAGCTTGTTGCATCGACTGTGGTTCCCTGGTTATATTCTTTGGTGGACCCAAGTTTTTGTAGAATATACGGATTGAAAGTTTGCATCTTCAGAGCCTTGTTAGCTACGGTTCCTAAGTGTTCATCGGCAGTATATAGGTCTACTCATGGGTTCGACAAAGGCATGGATTGGTGATTGGAGTTGAATTTCAGAATCTTGGGCTACAAGGTTACATCAGATGGTTCATGGGAGTTTCTCTTCGATTGCAGCATCCCTGTGCCGGAAGGCAGTAGGTGCAGGCTGCTCAGATTCTTTACTTTGGTTTCAGAGTGGTTGTTGGTCTTTGACATCCATTCCTTGGCTAACCATTAGATTAGGCTAGATATTCCAGGTCTCAGCAGTGTTCTTATCGGTACGATGTTCATTCTAATTCAGTTGGAAATAATCAATGGTCGTGTATTATATGTTATCAGGTTGTGAGGATTAAGGATGGAAGAGCTACTTTAGAATTTTGAATGGTACATTGAGTTTGACGGACGCCTTTGTATTCCAGGAGTTTGGAAGCTTGAATAGTTAATTCTGTGTGGGTTGTCCGTTGCATGGGATTCCAGCAATGGTTAGACACGGCCAGTATGGACTAGAAGTTTTATATGTTGGATGCTTTAGAGTTTGTGGGTTATGTTCAGATGAAATAGAACAGTTATTTCGAGCCAAAGGGGTGAGTTGGAAGGTTAAGACTTTGCCAAATGCTAGGTGGCGACCTTGGACCTCAGGCACCTTTTCTTTTTCCTTCGGAGTATTTTGACTTGATATTCGCAGTATGGTGGACTTCTTCCTGAGGTGATATTAGTAAGGCAATTTTAAATCCAAATGGTGTTTGAGTATTCGGAGTAGCAATGGTGTTTCCTAGAGTTTGGAGCTTAGTGATGGTTACAGACTTCGTGGCAGGCTTACCACACTCCTTACAGGGTCTTGGTTTTGGTATGGGTCTGTTGGGCAGGTTTCCCTGGTTCATTCGCTCCAGTTGATTCAGACTTGGCTCGGTTTAGCGAGGTTGGGTTCTTTCTCTAGTTTGGAAGTTTTTCTATCAACACTAGGAGTTCATGCATGCCTTTTCTAACCCTGGTGTGCAGACTGTAGTCGGGTTCAGAGGGGTTGTTCAGTTGGGTTCAGTTAGCGAGTGTGGTGTTAAAAAAAGTGTTCGTTCATTGTTTGATGGTCAGTCGGGACAGGTAACTCTGATTTTTGATGATATGCTATGGGTTGTTATCTTGGATGGCAAAGTCTAGTAGGCCATAAGGATTTATTTTTGGTTATTGCGTGTAGTTTTAGACCAAGAACCGACAAAACTTTGGGAAATGGGAAAGCTTCGATGGAGTAGAGCTTGGAATATTTCGAGGTAGGTGATGGTTATTGATTACTAATATTTATTATATGTTCACGTACTATTTCATAGTCGGGTATGATTTGAATGTTTAGAAAATGAATTGTGAATGTCTAGTTGTCCGGTAATCAGTCTTGTGAAATGAACTTCTTTTGTTTGCTTGTTGGTTTTACAAGTATGTTTGTTCATTGGTTGTGATTGATTGGACTTGTTATGACATTCGGTTGGATTGGGTACCACACCTGGTACAGGAATTACCAATGGTTGGCTCGGGTACCATGCCTTTTGCGGATATACTAACGGTTGACTCGGGTACCACGCCTGGTATGGGTATTTCTAATGGTTGGCTCAGGTACCACGCCTGGTACGGGTTGTTTTAATTGCATTGCTGAATTCTTTTAATGGTTCCATGAGTGGACCGGGTTGTATTCTTGAATTGTGAATTTTGTATATGGTCCATGAGAGGCCTGGTGTTTTATTTAAATATGAGTTTTGTCTTAGTGTAGACCGAGATTACATGTCTAACACTTAGGTGATGTTAGGAGGATCCTTGGTCAGTCCAGGTTATGTGATCAAGGGTATATGTTGTTGTTTTTGGGTGTGGTAAATGGTTACTTTTTGGTTCCTGTGTTTAATGAGCTAAGGGAGGGACTTAATATCTTGTTGTTGTTGACTGATTACATGTTTCTTGTACTTTACTATGTTATGGTTTACTGTTCATATTATGTTTATTGGAACTTGCCGATAATCCTACCAGTACACGATATTTGTGTACTGATTCTGCACTTGCCTTTCTTTTTGTGAGTACATGCAATCTTCTGGCAGCTGACACACGACATCATCTGTAGTCCTGGCGCTTTCAGACATCAAGGGTGAGCTGCTTCAATCGAGATACCTTAGTTTCTTCCTGTTAGTTATAGCCTACTTATTTCGGGCTTAGACTTTGCATATTTTGGGGTTGCATCCCCGTACTTTTCTAAACAATTTGGTAGAATATTTTGGTACGATGACTCTCAGGTTCTAGAGAGAATGTTTTCGCAGTTTTATGATATAGTATTTGAGATTTCATTGCAAGTTTATTGTATGCACTGGTTTTAAGATGCTAGAATGATTAAGTATTGGGTCAGCATTTGGTTCGCTCACCCAGGGGTATTGGGTGGGTGTCACTCACGGCGGTCTAGGTTGTGACACTCTTAGTCGCAAGCCTAATATATGGGGGGAAGAAGAGTAACGTGGGGATAGAGTACCAGATGATAATCTGATAGTCCCGCTGCCATGTGGCGGAGGCTTAGTGGGTGTAGGCATGAAAGTGTGATGATGAGAAGTAGAGGGTCTAGGACCATGATAATCTGTGAGATTCCCAGTGCCATAGGGGATAGACACTGGCGGAGAAGAGCGAATCTATGGTGAAGATGAAAGACCGCCTGAAATATCGTCAGGCTTTATAGGCCTCCTAGAGCTCTTCCTATGCTTACTAGACTTGCTAGTACTCTTACTAGGACGACCTAGATCACCATCATCTGATGACATCTATATGCATCACCTAAAATTAATTCAAAATTTTCAAATTCAAGAACCTAATTCAAAACTAACATTAACCTAAATTTGAAAACTAATAGCAAATATTAACTTAAACTAAGGTTTACAAAGACTAACCTAAACTAGCAAGCTATTCAAGGTTCACAAACTAACATTAATATAATAAACTAACACTAACCTAAATTGATAACTAATAACTTAAAAAAATTAAACATTACCTATTCAAAAATAATAGAAAAAATATAATTAAACATTAATCAAAAACTAAGATTCATATAACAATCAATTAAAGATTCAAAACTAACAATAACCTAATATTTCAAGATTTATAACCTAAAACTAATAATTTAAACTAACAAACTTAACTTAAAAAAAACCTAACATAAAAATACTTACCTTTAAGAACCTAATTCAAGAAGTTAAAGTTGAAAATTAATTCAAGATTCTAAAACAAAACCCAAAACTAATTGAAGAACCTATTTCAAAATCAAAGTTCCCAAATTCAAGTTAATAATCTAATTCAAGAACCTAATTCCAAATTCAAGTACCTAATTCAAGAACCTATATAATTCAAGTTCAAAAAGGAACCTAAAGTTGAGTACTAATATTTCAAGATTTATAACCCAAAACTAACAATTTAAACTAACAAACTTAACTTAAAAAAACTTACCTTTAAGAACCTAATTCAAGAAGTTAAAATTGAAAACTAATTCAAGATTCTAAAACAAAACCCAAAACTAATTCAAGAACCTATTTCAAATTAAAAATTTCCAAATTCAAGTTAATAATCTAATTCAAGAACCTAATTCAAAATTCAATTACCTAATTCAAGAACCTATATAATTCAAGTTCAAAAAGGAACCTAGAGTTGAGTACTAATATTTCAAGATTTATAACCCAAAACTAATAATTTAAACTAACAAACTTAACTTAAAAGAACTTAACTTAAAAAAAAGTATCTTCAAGAACCTAATTCAAGTTGTTTTCATTTGAAAAACTAATTCAAGATTCTAAAACAAAACTCAAACCTAATTCAAGAACCTATTGCAAATTCAAAGTTTCCTAATTCAAGTTAATAATCTAATTCAAGAACCTAATTTCAAATTGAAGTAACTAATTCAAGAACCTATATAATTCAAGTTCAAAAAGGAACCTAAAGTAGAGTACTAATATTTCAAGATTTATAACCCAAAACTAACAATTTAAACTAACAAACTTAACTTAGAAAAACTTAACTTAGAAAAAAATTACCTTCAAGAACCTAATTCAAGAAGTTAAAGTTGAAAACTAATTCAAGATTCTAAAACAAAATCCAAAACTAATTGAAGAACCTATTTCAAATTCAAAGTTCCCAAATTCAAGTTAATAATCTAATTCAAGAACCTAATTCCAAATTCAAGTAACTAATTCAAGAACCTATATAATTCAAGTGAAAAAGGAACCTAAAGTTGAGTACTAATGTTTCAAGATTTATAACCCAAAACTAACAATTTAAACAACCAAACTTAACTTTAAAAAAACTTAACTGAAAAAAACCTACCTTCAAGAACCTAATTCAAGTTGTTTTCATTTGAAAACTAATTCAATATTCTAAAACAAAACCCAAAACTAATTCAAGAACCTATTTCAAATTCAAAGTTCCCAAATTCAAGTTAATAATAAAAATTCTTAACCTAAAACTAACAATTTTAACTAACAAACTAATCAAATTCAAGAAACTAATTCCAAATTCAAGTACCTAATTCAAGAACCTAATTAAGGTTCACAAAAAAGAACCTAAAGTTGAAAACTAAGTCGAAATTAATTATAATAATTCAAGAACCTAATTCACAAGACTAACCTAAACTAAGGTTCACAAGCTAATATCAAGCATTTACCTAAACTAAGGTTAACAAACTAATAGCAAGCCTAAACTAAGGTTCACAAACTAATAGCAAGCCTAAACTAATTAAAGTTCATAAATAAAGAATATAATCTAAAAGAGGAATTTTTCACATATCAATTTTCACTTTCAATTTCTCAAATTCCTAGTCTAGAATTCAACAACAACAACAACATATACACCCTAGTCTAGAATTCAATAACAAAAACATACCCTAGGATTAAATTCACTATCAATTTTCCAAAAAAAATATACCCAAATTAAACCCTAACCTTCAAATAAAGAAAAAAACTAACCTGAAAATTGGGGGAGGTTGGAGGGCGGAGGCTGACAGGGGTCTGGACGGTGGCGGAGGCAGCAACGGAGGTAGCGGTGGAGAGAAGAGGAGAGGAGGAGAGAAAAGAGGAAGAGAGAAAGTGAGGAAAAGAGACCCGATGTAGTCTCTATATAGGTAAAAAAGCGACGGACAAAAATGATGATGTCCGTCGCTTTTCTATTTTTTTAATATAAATTAAAATTTAAAGAAAGTGACGGACATCGTCGTTATTTTAAAATTATTTTTATTTTTTTTAAAATAATTACGACACTGTCCGTCGCTTATATTAAAAAAAATATTAGTTATTTACTAATTTTTGTGCAAAAATCCGCAGAAAAAAGGGACGGAAAAAGAGACGTTGTCCGTCGATTTTGTAAAAAAATAATTATAAATTATAAAAATAGAAAAGCGATGGATGATGTCGCTTTTGACGTTGCTTTCCTGGAGCGACGCTGCCCGTCGCTTTTGTTTCCGTCTCTTTTTGAGGTTTTTTTAGTAGTGTTCTTTCTACACCAATTCCTTCTTGACTCACAATTCTATTACCTTTACTTTTTAAGTCTTAACTTTCAAATTGCACTAGGGGACTTTTGGATCAAATCAGTGCAAGTTCAGTCAAACAAGAGGAAAGGTTAATTAACTATCCAAGAAATAGGTTTAAGAGGCTCAAAGGTGATAACGATGAATAATGAGATGATATCAAAATTTTGGCATTCAAAGAAATGTCTCAATCATGTCCTACGAATATCTACTTCATTTCAATTTACACACACATCGGTCAAGTTCTAGATATCAATGCAAAATACAGAATATGCAAAAACTCACCACACAATGGCACATAAATGACAAGTCAGCTCACTAAATACAAAACATGCAAAACTCACCACACAATGGCACATAAATGACAAGTCAACTCACTATTAACCTCTACCTAACAAAGTAATTTTAATTCAATAAACACATTTTAAGCCCTTTATTATTCTTTTATAGTCAATCTTAGAACCTACATGTCTCAACTAGAATATCTATTTTTTATGCACAAATGTTTCTATGGGAGCTTCCTATGCGTCTTAACAATTCTAGATTAAGCTCCTAGTTTATTTAAGGCATTCGAGTTACTCTTCTCATTTATTCCTAAAAACTAATAAAAACTAAATTTTAAAAATATCCTAAAAGACCAAAAAATACTACGACGTACCATTCAAAGGACTCTATAATGACCATTCCGGTTATTTATATATTTTTTCCTTTCTTGTACTGTTAGAGCTTGCCTGTAGCGGCCCCAAGTCATTTATGGCTTGCTGGGATCGGTAGTTTGGTGCCCGGGCTATTTTTTTGGTCTTTTTTGTCCATTCCTGATTTTAGAACTTTAGGCTTTTGAAATGGTTGACTTTAGTTAATATTCTTGATAAACATGCTCAGAATCAAATTTCGATAGTTTCGTTAGCTCTGGAGCATGGACTTTAGTCCAAAGGGACCTTTGATCGGAATTCGAGAGCTTTTCAGCTTGGAATTCTCTCTCATTCTGTGTTTGCAGGCCAGTTGTGCTTGTTTGATTGACTTTGGTCAACATTTCCTATCAGCTCCGTTAGCTCTGGCATGTCGAGTTTAGCCTAGGGGGACCACTGGTTTGGGTCCCAAGGCTTCCGGACTTGTTTTCGGCCATTGGGTTCCGTTTCGGAAATAGTTGGCTAAAGGTTGATTATGGGAGTGGGGACCATTTTTTATTAAATCGACATCTGATGGTATTTTTATTGATTCCATTGGATCAAGAACTCCGTTTCTAGTTAAATAGCTCTGGTCATTTGTGTTTGCGGGACTCCAGATGCGTTCTCGGGGGTCCAAAGAGTGAAAAATCTGCCCTTGACAGCTTGTTGCTGTCATAGCCTTTTTTTGTTCATCGCGAACGCGGGGAGTTGGCCGCATTTTCATATGGAAAAATCTAGCTTTCCTTTTTGTTCTTCGAGTTTGCAGTCCTTGGCCACGTTCGCGAAGGGCATTTGGCCAACCTCCCTTTTTTCTCTTCGAGAAGGCGATGCCTTGGCCGCGTTCGCGAAGGGTAGTTTTCACCAGCTATTTAAGCTGAGCACCAATGATTTTCCAGCCATTGTTCTTCATTCCCTCAACTCTAAAACACAAAAACACTCCCCAAACTGATCCAAATCATTTCCTAGCTTCGGGAAATCGTTGTTCTTCGATAATTTGTGGTTCCTCGTCACTTGGTAAGTCTTCTTCCTCGACCCTTTTCTTCTCTTGTTTTCTTTAAAATCCTCCATTGTTGCTTATGCCCAAAAACTTGGGATTCTTGTAGAATCTGACCCATTGTGATTTGCATGATCTTGAGCTCCCTCATTTTACCTTATTGGCATCATTTCTCGCATTGTGGTAGGCTTCCTTGCCAAATTTTCGGATTTATTTTTTGAAAATTCCTCCTTTATTTTTTGGCTTGAGTGGGCTGTTTTGATTCCCAATTGTTGTCCATTTTTGCTAAAATTTTGAGAATGTGCTCCCGGGATGGTAAGAAACACATGTGTGTTATTCGTTTCTAATTTCGGGTTGCGGGGCTCACAGGTCCATTTGTGACCCGAATTTCGACCCGACTAAAATATTAGCAATATGGGTACCATTAGCTTTGTATTGACGCTTAGATTATTGTTTTGATAGTGGTTCCGCAATTTGGAGTTTTTCGGAGCAGTTCGAGCCTGGACGATGCCATTCTCACAGCTAGTCATTGGATGACAAGTAGGTTATGGCTTTCCCTACCTAGACTCTGCGTATATAGGCTATAATAACACTAATTAGTATCCTTGGGTGGGTTGTTATAGGTTGGTACTCCAGACCTTGTCCGCCTTTTGGTTCATTTATTTCATGCGTTGATTGTAGTATTCGCGTATTGGTGTATATTACCCTTGTGGTCCTATGTGGCCTTGTATTGACTCTATAACATAGATGGTGAATTATTTGGGAATGTCTGTGAGTCTCGGATATAGAGATATCCTTTTAGGATGGTTATGTCAGCTGAGTAGCTGCTGGGCCTTTACAGGGTCGGTAGGAATATTTGTGAGCTACTAGGCTAATTTATATTTGTGTGCGAGCATATCATCCATGAAAAAGGTTTTCCCTGCAAGTTTTGCTGCGAGCCACTATAGATGGTTTTTCCTAAACTTGCATGGCCCCGGAGGCCCATTTTTGGTATAACCTAATGATGACATGGGATTTTGGATGATTTCACACTTGATTTTCTACTGATACTAGGCTCTACTGGGTAGAGCACTAGACCCTATTTCCTACTGATATTAGGTTGTGCTGGGCAGAGTACTAGCCCCGATTTTCTACTGATACTAGGCTCTGCTAGACAGAGTACTAGCCCTAATTTCCTAATGGATTTAGACCCAGATACACTCTGGGTACCCTTTGAGAGAGTTATTGGGATTTTTATCACCGATTTAGACCCGAGTACACTTTGGGAATCCTTTAAGAGGGTCTTTTGAGATTACTACTACTATTTTAGACCCGATTCAATTCGGGGAACGTACTTTAAGGCTTTAGTTCACTGAGATTTTCCATTCATTACTGTATATAGTCAGGAGCATCCATGGGCCCTCTGTTCTAGGACCTGGCTAGGAGCCAAGCATGCCAGAGGAGGGTTATACGGTATAGGATGAGGTATAGCGGGCACGTCCCACCATGGGTCCTCCCTCCGACACGCCGAGCATGCTACAGAGTTAGTATTACCAGTTCCATCATTATTATCATCATATTTCAGTCTGATTCCACCCTTATTTGTTGTGTGTTCAGTGTACGCTCCGGTTGTGTGGGTGGCCGGAGGGTTTGTTTTCACTTGATTGCGTTCCTTGATTATATGAACGGCCGTTGGGACTGTAGGTAGTTTAGATTACTCTGGTCATTTTATAGAGCTGGCTATGTTCCTTGTTTCTTGGTGACTTAGCAGTTATTAAGCCTGTTGAGGCTTCGATTATAGGATTTTGATTATTTAGAGGGATAGAGAGTCCTATCTTATTGAGGCACTTTTGTGTGGCCTTCTGAGTAGAGTGTAAGTTTATGGTTCCATTCTTATCAGGGTTTGAGTAGTATCTCTTGGTTATTATGGTTTAGTGGTTCCATCCTAGGTTGATACTTGCGAGGTTGATCTCTGTTTATATTATCCTTGAAGTTGGGTTCGTAATATGTTTTGTTTTAGTATATTGATCCCTTCTTGAGTATGTGAAATTGCTTCCTTCCTTTCCTTTTACTTGAGGTTACCGGTATACTGCCATGTCTTCTAAACTCTCTCCTTTTATATATACTATTGTTACAAGGATTAAGGTGCATTCTTGTTCCTTACACTTGTGTTTCTGTGTTATGTATATGTTTGTGCTAACATGTATACTTGTAGCTCTTGGTTGATTTCTCCTTGTGGTAGTTCCTGTGCTTCTTCCTTTCTTATGTGACTGTTTTCTTGTATTCTGCTTATTATTATTTTTATAGCTTATATGTGCTCAGTCGGCCGATGATGCCTACTGAGTACCCGTTGTCTTGGTGCTCATACTACACTTTTGCATTTTTCTGGTGCAGATATTAGTTGAGCTTTTACCGTTGCTCGCATTGGAGACTCGTGCAGATTTTGGGAGGTTCGAGAGTAGGGTGATCTTCTGGCGGTCGGGGCTTGTCTACATCTTATCTTTTTTACTGATACTCTTTGTACATTTGGAGATAGTTGTACTTATCTGTTGTTACTTATAGCACTTCTACTCTATTAGAAGCTTCTGTACTATCGATACTAAGTCTTGGGGTTGGTTTAGTATTATTTGTATATATATTTCATGTTGTTGCTTCCACGTGTCTTTTCTTTATATTCAGCTTCCGCTTATTTCTACTTGTTGTGCGTTACTGGTTAGGTAGTAGCCCATTACTAACCATTCTAGGTTATGAGGATTGGTTCGCCTACTGGAGGGTTGTAGGTGCCATCATGACCTGAGAAATTGGGTCGTGATAGCTTGGTATCAGAGCCCTAGGTTCACTGGTGTCGTGGTACAAAGGAAAGTATCTACGTAGAGTCTCGCGGATTGGTATAATGACATCCATATCCTATCTGCGGGAGGCTACAGGGCATTGTTAGGAAAAGTTTCATCTTCTTGGCTCCTTGTCGTGCGTTCCTGGTTCTATTGACTTCTAAACTTTGGTTGTTTTTTTTCTTTCTCAGGATGCCTAAGATGAGTTCGACAATGGGTGATGTCGAGGCTTCTTTGCCTGTTGCTTCAGTCCTTTCATCAATGCCAGGATGATAGAGTGAGAGTTTACCACATCAGATAGGGGGTGTAGGACCATCCCTGCCTCCGATTGGATTTACAGCTACTCCAGTTCTTCAGGACACCGTGGCTAGGACTCTGAGTCCTCCAGTGGGTGTTTTAGTACCTAATTCTACGAGAAGTGCTTCAGCTAGAGTTGAGCTACCAGTTCTTCAGCAGGGTTGTCTGTCAATATTGGAGTAAGAGGTAAGATTTCATGACATGGTTAGGCATACTACTAGGGTTCTACCTTCAGGGTTTGATAGGGTTCAAAGCTTTATTGGAGGTTTGATTTCACCGCTCCGTTTGGCAACCGATCATTTGGTTACAGTTGGGACGACCTTCCTTCAGGAAGTGGATCATACTTGGGCTATCGAGGGTTTATATCGTGAGGCTTATGGAGGTAGTGATAGGAAACTTCATCACCAGGACAGCTTTCAAAGTTCTCAGACTCGCGGTAGGGGATTCTCCACAAGATATAGGTTTCATCGCTTCTTATCTACCCGTCCAGTTTCAGTTGCTCCACGGGTTCCAGAGAGTGGTTTTGTAGGGCATGTTGATCAGAGTGGGTAGGGTACGAATCATGTTCTTTGATATTTGCCTTCAGAGTGTGCAGGCCGTAGTGGTCGGTCAGGTCTAGTAGGATCATCCCGTCAGATTCCACTTGGTAAAGTTAGTTATTGGTGTAGGGAGCGTGGGCACTTGGTTAGAGATTGCCCCATAGCCCTACTTTACAGTAAGAAGGGATATAATGGTTTAGGTATCCATCTAGAGGCGATAGGGATCGTGCATCAGAGTAAGGCTTCTTTGGGTTGCTATACTTGTGAGGTAGTTGGCCACTATTCTACAGACTATCCCCGGTGAGGGATGGTTGAGCCTTCAGCTTCGACCACTAGGTCCAGAGTTAGACCCTATTAGTCTGATGCCCCTCTTTGTGGGACCAAGGTAGAGGTTCTTGATATAGTCACTCTAGGTTAGGCTTTTGCTACCTTTGGCTTGTGATAGTCCTGCTCGCATTGCAATTCTATCCCTTCTACCATTTATTTGCTTATATGCCTACCTGCTACTTGTTTTGTTGTTTGATTACTTGAGTTGTAGTATCTATGTGTTGTTTTATTGGTAGTTTATTCTTTAGTAGTGGATGGGGTGAGATGTCCTTGAGAGGTGTTTACCCGGAGTTGTAGCTCGTGGGTAGTTCTTGTTGGTCTATTTTTAATTGGGTTTATCCCTATTCCATTGTGATTCTATACTTGTGAGTGAGTCTTCCCCTTTTAGCGGTCCTAGAGGGTTGTTGCCTAGGCTGTTATCTAGCGTGGCTAGAGGTTCTTGTTTTGGTTTGGTGTTACCAGTAGTTGTGCTGAAGTTTGAGCTTCTGTCTTGAGATAAGAGGTGCTGGTTATGCTAGTGAGCATGGTTTGGTTTTGCTTTTTGGGTGATTAGAGTCAACCCTCTTTATTTTGTTGGTTTAGAAGATTGGCAGGTATGTGGGTTGTTCCCATAGTCTCCCTAAGTTTCTTGTCTGGTTGGGTTGTCTTATCGTTTTGCCTGGTTCCAGTTGGAATGAATTTCGATCGTAGTTCTCTGGATGAGCTTTTGATTTCGGTATTGTGATTGAGTTTGGATTTAGCATTTTTGACTGAGTGTTGACATAGCCTCGTGTATGTGTTGTACTCTTAGAATTTTGGGTGAATTAGGCATCCAGCCCATTCTTCTCCTTCTTTATTGAGTTTGTCAATTTTAAAGTTGGGTTTCAGAATCATGGGCTAGCAAACTACTTCGGATGGTTCGGGGTTGGTTCTTTTCAATTGCAGCTTCCTGGGTTGGGAGGCATAGAGTTTAGGCAACTTAGCTTCCCTATTTCAGTTGTGAAGTGACAGTTAGTCTTGGACACCTAGTCCTTGGCTAACCTTGGAGTTAGACTAGACATCCCAGATTTTAGTGGTGTTCGTGATAGTACGAGGTTCCTTATACCTTGGTTGGATAGACTCAGTGGAGTAAGTTCGAGAATCAGCGGTAGTGTATTATGTGTGCTCAGATAATGTGGGTTGAGACTAGCGAGGCTATTTTGGGTTCTAATGATACTTAGAGACTGGTGGTCACCATTCGTTTACCGAGGATTTGGAAGCTTGTTTAGTTGATAACTCTAGGGTTGTCTTTTATATAGGGTATCAGTGTTGGTTAGACTCGACCAGTGTGGAATAGAAGTTCAGTATGTGGTATGCTTTGGGATGGTTGGTCTATGTGCTGATACAGCAGAGCAGTTGATTCAGGCCAAAGGGATGAGTTGAAGTTATATGCAATTTTTTATGGCTAGATGGAAACTTTGAACACCAGGCCCCTTTTTACTTTGCCTTCGAGCTGTTTTGACTTGATATTCATGGCATGGTGTACTTCTTCCCTAGGTGAGCTTGGTAAGATAACTTCAAATTAGAAGGTTGTTCGAGTATTCGGAGTTACAGCAGTATTCTCAGAGTTTGGAGCTTCGTTGGGGATTTTGAGCATTGTGATAGGCTTACCACACTCCTTGCAGAGGCTTAGTTTTGGTTTTGGCATGTTGGGCAGGTTTCCCTGGTTCATTCTCTTCCAATTGACTCAGACCCGGCATGGTGCAACAGTTGGGTTCGTTCTACAGTTTGGAAGCTTTTTCATCAATACCAGGTATTCATATATGCCTTTCCTAACTTTGGTGTGCGGACTTCAGTCAGATTCAGATGGGTTGATCAGTTGGATTCAATTAGCAAGTTTGGTGTTGGCAAAAGTGTTCTTCCATTGCTTGATGGTCAGTTCGGTCATGTAAATCCAGTTTTTAAGGACCTACTACGGGTTGTTGTCTTGGATGGCAAAAGTTTGTAGACAACAACTTGACTTTGATATAACTTGAGTATAAAGGGTGACTTCGCTCGTGGTAGAGTATAAGCAGGAACTATGGATCTTCGGTGTGTCAGTTGATGCTTCGAGGATGGTTTCAGTGTTTGACTTGTATGCAGCTTCTTATTTATAGTGCGAAAGGATTTAGTTCAGAATAAAAAAAAGTGTTGTGCAGATCAATGGGTTCATGGGTTAGAGTGTTGGTTATTGGCTTTTCTGGTAAACTTGATTGCAGTTTAGAAGATTAGAGTTATGTGTGTTGATTGCCTTGCTTCTCTAGTTTCAATTTGTGTCCGTGCTTCTGATTGTGATTCTCGGGGTTCTGTTTGGGTCGGCAGATATTTGGAGTTTTTGAGTTGAGTTTGGAATCTAGCTTGGCTAGTAATGAAGTGTAGGCTTGGTTTCCCTCTTTGGTCCTTCTCTGTTGGGTGTCGTTCAGTCGAGGAGGCTACCCGAGTTGTCCGAGAGAGTAGTGTAGGCTTTGTATTCGTGGTTCTTAAATCTCTAGTCTTTCCTTCTTTCTTGACTTTTGTCCCTGAAAGTTTTTTTAGTAGTGGATGATGTAATGATCCTTCCGGTCATTTATGCATTTTTGCCTTTCTTGTACCGTTAGAGCTTTCCTGTAGCGGCCCCAAGTCATTTAAGGCTTACTGGAACCGGTAGTTTGGTGCCCGGGCCGTTTTTTGGTCTTTTGGTCCATTCCTGTTTTTAGAGCTTTAGGCTTTTGAAATGGTTGACTTTAGTCAATATTCTTGATAAATATGCTCAGAATCGAATTCTGACAGTTCTGTTAGCTCTAGAGTGTGGACTTTGGTCTAGAGGGACCTTTAGTCGGGATATAGGAGCTTTTCAGCTTGGAATTCTCTCTCATTCTGTGTTTGTAGGCTAATTGGGCTTGTTTGGTTGGCTTTGGTCAATATTTAGAGAAGACGGCCTCGGTTGGAAATTCTGTCAGCGCTGTTATCTCAAGAATGTCAAGTTTTGGCTACGGGGACCATTGGTTTGGGTCTCGAGGCTTCTGGACTTGTTTTCTGCCATTGGGTTTCGTTTTGGAAATAGTTGGCTAAAGGTTGATTATGGGAGTGTGGTCCACTTTTAGTTAAATATACCTCTGATGGTATTTTCATCAATTCCATTGGATCCGGAATGCCATTTCTAGTCAAATTGTTTTGGTCTTTTTGTGTTCGCGGAACCCCCAGATGCATTCTCGGGGGCCCAAAGTGTGAAAAATCTGCCCTTGACAGCTGGTTGCTGTCATAGCCTTTTTTTGTTCATCGCGAATGCGGGGAGTTGGCCGCGTTCGCATAGGGTAATATTCCAGCTTCCCTTTTTGTTCATCGCATTTGCGGGCCTTGGCCTCGTTCATGAAACATTTGGCCAGCCTCCCTTTTTGCTCTTCGCGAAGGCGGCGCCTTGGCCGCGTTCGCGATGGGTAATTTTCAGCAGCTATTTAAGCTAAGCCCCAACGATTTTCCAGCCATTGTTCTTCATTACCTCAACTCTAAAACACAAAAACACTCCCCAAACTGATCCAAATCATTTCCTATCTTCGGGAAATCGTTGTTCTTCGATAATTTGTGGTTCCTCGTCACTTGGTAAGTCTTCTTCCTCGACCCTTTTCTTCTCTTGTTTTCTTTAAAATCCTCCATTGTTTCTTATGCCCAAAAGCTTAGGATTCTTGTAGAATCTGACCCATTGTGATTTGCATGATCTTGAGCTCGCTCATTTTACCTTATTGGCATCATTTCTCGCATTGTGGTAGGCTTCCTTGCCTAATTTCCGGTTTTATTTCTTGAAAATTCCTCCTTTATTTCTTGGCTTGAGCGAGCTATTTTGAGCCTCAATTGTTGTCCGTTTCTGCTCAAATTTTGAGCATGTGTTCCTGAGATGGTAAGGAACAAATATATGTTTTTCGTTTCCAGTTTTGGGTTGTGGGGCCCACGGGCCCATTTGTTACCCGGATTTTGGCTTTGTATTGATGCGTAGATTATTATTTTGATAGTGGTTTCACGATTTGGAGTTTCTCGGAGCAATTTGATCCTGGAAGACGTCATTCCCGTAGCTAGTCATCGGATGACAGGTAGGTTATGACTTTCCCTACCTAGACTCTGCATATATAGGATATAACTATACTAATTAGAATCCTTGGGTGGGTTTTTATAGGTTGGTACCCCAGACCTTGTCTTTCTTTCGGTCCGTTTATTTCATGCGTTGTTTGTAGTATTCGCATAGTGGTGTATATTACCCTTGTGGTCCTGTGTGATCTTGTATTGACTCTGGAACATAGATGGTGGGTTATTTGGGAATGTCCATGAGTCTCAGACATAGATATATCCTTTTAGGCTGGTTATGTCTGCTGAGTAACTGTTGGGTCTGTGCAGGGCCAGTAGGAATGTTTGTGTGCCGCTGGGCTAATTTATATTTGTGTGCGAGCATATCATCTATGAAAAAGGTTTTCCCTGCATGTTTTGCTTCAGTTTTGGCTGCGAGCCACTATAGATGGTTTTTCCTAAACTTGCATGGCCCCGGGTGCCCTTTTTGGTATAACTTAATGATGACATGGGATATTGGATGATTTTACACTTGATTTTCTACTGATACTAGGCTCTGCTGGGCAGAGAACTAGACCCGATTTCCTACTGATATTAGGCTCTATTGGGCAGAGTAATAGCCCTGATTTTCTACTAAAACTAGGCTCTGCTAGGCAGAGTACTAGCGCTAATTTCCTAATGAATTTAGACCCGGATACGCTCTGGGCACCCTTTGAGAGGGTCTTTTGAGATTACTACTACTATTTTAGACCCAGTTCAATTCTGGGCATGTACTTCAAGGCTCTGGTTCACTGTGATTTCGCATTCGTTACTGTATGTAGTCAGGGACCTCCATGGGCCCTCTATTCCAGGACCTAGCTAGGAGCCAAGCATTCCGAAGGAGGGTATATAGTGTAAGATGAGGTATAGCGGGCACGTCCTACCATGGGTCCTCCTGCCGGCGCGCCGGGCGTGCTAGGGGGAGGTGCATACAGAGTTAGTCTTATCGGTTCCATCATTATCATCATCATGCATATTTCACTTGGATTCCACCCTTGTTTTCTATGTGTTTAGTGTACGCTCCGGTTGTATGGGTGGCCGGAGGGTTTATTTTCACTTGATTGCGTTCCTTGGTTGTATGGGGGGCCGTTGGGACTGTAGGTAGTTTAGATTACTCTGGTCGATTTATAGAGCTGGTTATGGTCCTTGTTTCTTGGTGACTTAGAAGTTATTATCATGTTGAGGCTCCAGTTGTGGGATTTTGAATATTGAGAGGGCTAGGGAGTCTTATCTTATTGAGGAACTTTTGTGTGGCCTTCTGAGCAGCGTGTGAGTTTCTGGTTCCATCCTTATCAGGGTTTGAGTAGTGTCTCTCGGTTATTGTGGTTTAGTGGTTCCATCCTAGGTTGATACTTGTGAGGTTGATCTCTTTTATATTATCCTTGAAGTTGGGTTCGTAATATGTTTTCCTTTAGTATATGGATCCCTTCTTGAATATGTGAAATTGCTTCCTTCCTTCATTTTTACTTGAGGTTACCAGTATACCGCCATGTCTTCTAAACTCTCTCTTTTTATATATACTATTGTTGCAAGGATTCCAGAAGCATTCTTCTTCCTTACACCTGTGTTTTTGTGTTATGTATATATTTGTGCTAGCGTGTATACTTGTAGCTCTTGGTTGATTGCTCCTTGTGCTAGTTTCTTGTTCTTCTTCCTAGCTTCCGTGACTGCTTTCTTGTATTCTACTTATTATTATTTTTATAGCTTATATGCGCTCAGTCGGCCGATGATGCCTACTGAGTACCCATTGTCTTGGTTCTCATACTACACTTCTGAATCTTTCTGGTGCAGATATTAGTTGAGCTTTTATCATTGCTCGCGTTGGAGACTCGTACAGCTTTTGGGAGGTTCGAGACTAGGGTGAGCGCCTGGCGGTCGGGGCTTGTCTACATCTTATCTTTTGTACTGATACTCTTTGTACATTCGGAGGTCTTTGTACTTATTTGTTGTTACTTCTAGAACTTGTACTCTATTAGAAGCTTTTGTACTGTCGATACCAAGTTTTGGGGTTGGTGTAGTATTATTTGTATATATATTTTAGGTTGTTGCTTCCGCATGTCTTATCTTTATATTCAGCTTCTGCTTATTTATGCTTTTTGTGGGTTATTGGTTAGGTAGTAGCCCATTACTAACCGTTCCAGGCTATGGGGATTGGTTCACCTACTGGGGGTTGTAGGTGCCATCATAACCTGAGAAATCGGATCGTGACAGAATCCCAAAAAAACCGAAAATAAAAAGCAAGGATTGTATCAACAACAGTAACTGTTAATACGATACACAACAAATATAAATTTTAGATTTATCATAAAATTATCCAAAATGTAATTCCAACCCCACACTTAAAAATTTACATAATCCTCAGTGTTGCAATGTACAAATAAGGGTAAGAGAGATTTCCTGGATGGACAAAGGCCAAAGCAATAACACCTTTTGATTTTTGAATCACTTAGAATTTATCCAACTTAATGGTACATCATATTGCATCCCACCCTTAGTTCTAACTATGTCGCTCCATTTTGCATCCTATGCGTGGATTTTCCTTATTCTTATGTTCCTATAAAACAAATCCAACAACCAATGTAATAAAATAACAAACTAAAATTGTAAAGTTGGATTACCCCTAACAAGTGCCTGATTTAATATTGTGGAATAATGATACTTTATGCTCGATCAATCATCCTTAATATGTATTGATGTCTCCAATTTTCTCAAATCATCATCCTGGTAGTGTTTGACTCTATGCCCATTCATCGTGAATTGCTCACTGTCATCCAGTTTTTGTAACACTACTGCTCTATGTAGTGTCGTTCTCACCACCTCAAATTGGACGTACCATTTAGATCTGAGCTTTCCAGGGAAGAGACTCACTAAAACTATCTCTCATTTTCCAAACATTTGTGGCAAATTATGATTGGCATGCCACTTATTTGTCTTTTCTTTATATAACTTGACATTCTCATAGGCTTGAAATCTGAATTCCTCAAGTTCATAGAATTGGTACATTTTTTGTCACCGTCCAACTTCAGGTTCAAATTTATCCTCTAATAGCCTATATTATTTGTGCTCCAGTTCTGCATGTAAATGACATGCTTTACCATAAACTAAGCGATTGGAAAACGTACCTATAAGGGGTTTTGTAAGAAGTCATATATGCCCATAGGGCATCATCAAGCTTGATGGACCAATATTTTCTTTGTGCTCACAACTTTCTCTAAGACCTGCTTGATTTCTCTATTCAACACTTTCATTTTTCCATTTGACTGCGGGTGGTATGGGGTTGCAACCTTATGGTATACCCCATATTTGGCAAAGATATTTTTCAACAAATGGTTGCAAAATTGACTACCCCCATAACTTTGAATACTAAATCTTGAGAATATGACTTTCCTCACGAATTATATGACAACCTTGGCGTCATTGATAGAGAGTACAACAACTTCGGCCTATTTGGATACATTATTAATAGCCATCAACATGTACTTGTTACCAAATAAAGGAAGGAATGGCCCCATAGAGTTGATGGCCCAGACATAAAAAATCTCCACTTCTAGGATATTTTTCTATGGCATATCTTGTCTTCTTGAAATTTTCCCTGTTCTATGACGCATATCACAACTTGTCACAAAATCATACATATATTTTAAAAGAGTCAGCCAAAAAAACTAGATTGCAATTCCTTTATGGTTGTTTGATCACCACCATGGTGTCCTCCATAAGGAGAAGCATGATAGCTATTTAGTATCTGTTTTACCTTGTTTTTGTGGAATCCATTATCTTATCACCTATTCTCATCCTTGGTTAAGAAAGTATGGCTCATCCCACATATATAAACAAGAGTCATGATTTAGTCTCTTTCTTTTTTGAAAGCTTGCTTGGGATGGATATATTCCAGTAACCAATAGATTCACAATATTAGCGTACAAAGGTAGCTCATTCACAGTCAGAGAAAAAAGTTGTTCATTAGGGAATTCTTCCCTTATTGATCTCCCTCTTGCACGTGCCCTTCAGACATGATAGATGGTCTACTACTTGATTTTCACATCCTTTTCTATCTCGGATTTCTAGATCAGAGTCTTAAAACAACAAGATCCACCATATGAATTTGGGCTTGGCATCCTTTTTTGCAAATAGATATCTGAGCACTGCATGATCAGCATTAACCATAACTCAAGTTCTGACTAAGTAACATAATAATTTGTTGAAGGCAAACACCATAAGAAGAAACTCTTTTTTTGTGACCGTGTAGTTTGACTGAGCTCTTTCCAATCTCCTTCATTGCATAATATATCAAATGAACAATTTTCTCCTTTTTTATACAAAAATAGTGCCTATTGTCGAGTCACTTGCATCTCACATTAGTTCAAATAGTAGTGACCAATCCCGTGCCATTATGATTGGTGCTAACACCAATGTCATTTTATCTTCTCAAACACTGCTACACAACCTGCATCAAGTCAAAATTCATATCTTTTTCTAGTAATTTATAGAGGGGTCTTGATACCTTTGAGAAGTCTTTGATGAACCTTCGGTAGATACCTATATGACCTAAAAAGATTGGGATCTCACCAATTAATATATGTAGAGGTAACTTCTAAATAACCTCGACTTTTGCCCAATCAACCTCTAAGCCTGCTTTGTACACTTTGTGTCCTAACACAATACCATTTTTAACCATAAAGTGTCATTTTTCAGGCATACTTTGAAAGAGCTTTTGAAGATTGATAAGTCATCCATAAACACGTTCATATAATCCTTCACCATCTCTGCAAATATGGCCATCATGCACCTTTGGAATGTGGCTGGTGCATTGCATAATTCAAAGGACATGCGTCAGAATGCTGCATATGTCCCACATAGACAGTGAAGGTCATCTTCCCTTGATCTTTTGGTGTGATTACAATCTGATTATAGGAAGAAGTAATATTCATGTCTAGATAATCTGTTAAGAATTTGATCAATAAAAAAATGGGGTAGTGATCTTTTCTTATCGCAGTATTGAGTTATCTGTAATCCACTGTAATAAACCTTCAAGTTATTCCCGCATTTACATTTTTCTTGTAATGTTAGAGCTTGCCTGTAGTAGTCCTAAGTCATTTATGGCTTGCTGGGATTGGTGCTTTAGTGCTCTGGCCGTTTGTTTGGTCGTTATGGATGTTTCCATATTTTAGGGCCTTAACTTAGGAATTCCTTGACTTTAGTCAACTTTCTTAGCTAACATGCTCAGAATAAAATTCAAATAATACCGTTAGCTTTGGAATGTGGAGTTTGGTCTAGTTGGACCTTTGATCGAGGCATGATAACTTTTAGTGTGGATTTTGTGTTGCTTTTTCTATTTTAAGGCCATTTGGAGTTGAAAGTGTGGCTTGGGTCAGCTTTCGATGATTGGAGCATCTGATTTGGAATTCGATGATTTCATCAACTCCGAATTGTTAAGTTTAGGTTAGGTAGGTGGTTGGTTTGGGTCTGAGGTTAGATGAGCTTATTTAGGGTGTTTGGTTGGTTTTAGTTAGTGTTGACTTGGGTCAACATTTCCCCGAAACGACCTAATATGGAAGTTTTGTTAATTCCATTGAGTTAGGAACGTCGTTTCTACTCTAATAGCATTATTAGTTTTTGAGTATCGGGTTCCTATTGTACCCGGAATGCCCCATGGAAATTTTTAGCTTAGCTGGTTGTTGCAACTGTTGGCCTTCGGCGCAATGGCGCCCAGGCAGCGCGATGGCGCTAGCCATGCTGCCTACCTTCAGCGCAATCTCGCCAAGGCCAGCGCGATAGCGCCTACCCCTTATCTGCGCGATGGCGCCCGTCTGCGCCATGACGCCTCAGCACTCGGCCGCCTGCTCCTTCAGCGTGATGGTGCTCATTTGGAACGATGGTGCCTCCGTGCCCGGCCTCCTCCAGCACCGATGGCGCTGGCCTGCTTCCAACCCCTATAAAGTCCCTCTTCTTCATTTTTCACCTTTAATTTCTTAAATTTTCCAACCCCAAACTCAGTTTTCTCTCAAACCAGATTGCTCCGATCAGTTCTAAGCTTGGGGAATTCTTTAAATTGTCGGGTAATCTTTCTTCCCTTGTCACTTGGTAAGCTCATTCTTTCCCCTAGTAGCTTCTTCTCCATTAACAAAAACCTCCATTGTTGTGTGGTCTTAAAGCTTGAGTTTTCTAGGGATGTAGCTTTCCTTTTGGCTTGATCGTTTGTAATTGCGGGGACTTAAGTCCGTTAGCTTATTTTTCTCATCGTGGTTAGTATTTCTTGCTTTAATATCCAGTTTTATTCTTGAATTTCTCTCTTTAATTCCCTAATTGAGTGGGCTGTTTTTGGCCCTTTCTCTTGGCCAAATTTGCACAAATTTGAAGCACACACTCACAGGAGTAGTGTGTTCATCGTGTGACTTTTCATTTCTGATTATGGGTTGTGGACCCTGTGGGCCTGCTTTTGACCCAAATTTCGACCCGGCTATTAATATAGCGATATAGGTATTGTTAGTCTCATTTTAACACGTAGTTTATGTTTATGATAGTTTGACTTCATTTTGGGGCTTCTTAGAGCAGTTCATGCTTGAACATCGTCATTCCATTAGCTTGTCATCGTACGAAAGGTAGGTTACGGTTTAACTCTTCCAGACTTTGCATATATAGGACATAATTGTACTAATTAACATCCTTTGGTTGAGTTTATTGGCTTGGTACCCTAGACCTGATCCACTTCTTCCTGTCCTACTTATTTTCCTTCTCCAATGATTGTAGTATTCGTAGTAGTTGATAGTATCACCTTTGTGGTCCTGTGTGGCCTTGTATTAACTCTGGAACATAGATGGTAGGTTATTTGGGAATGTTTGTGAGTCCCAAACATAAATACTATGATCTTAGGCTGGTTATCTGTGTTGTAGAGCGATTGGAGCCTGTGCAGGGCCGATAGGTTGATTGTGAGCGATTGGAGCCTGTGCAGGGCCGATAGGTTGATTGTGAGCCATTGGGCTACTGTTTGTGATTGAGAATGCCATTATCATGTATATAAAGAGGTTTTTCACATGTTTTACTTTGGTTTTGGTTTTGGTTTCGGGGCTACTATTGATGGTTTTCTAAACCCTGCATGGCCCCAAGGGACTATTTTCAGTAAAAGTTGTTATAAAGGGTTTGGAAATGATTTTCACGGATCTTCATGGGGTAAGAGAGTTAATAGGTTGATTTTATCACTGTTTTCAGACTACTATTAACTCTGCAAGGCCGGAGTGCTAGATATGTTTTACTGTTGATTTGGGGATGATACTAGACTCGGTAAGGCAAAGCATCAGGCTTGTTTTACTACTGTTTTAGACCTAGTTATGTCTGAGCACCCTTGTAGGGTCTATTAAGGTTTACTTCATCGATTTAGACCCAAATAGGCTTCGGGCATGTATTGTCGATATTTGTTTACTAGGTTGGATCCAAATTTATCCCAGACTATTTTATTGAGGTTATAAGAGTTAGTATGTGGTCGAGGACCTCTATGGACCTTGTCGACCCAGACTAGAGGCTACGTGCTGAGTGTGCCAAGGGAGGGGTATATGGTGTGGTTGAGGTATACGGGTTGTGTCCTTCCATAAATCCTACCTACTGTGTATAGGCGCCAGAGGAGGTATATACAGGGTTACTGTTCCACCTGGTTTTCAACTATTACATCATATCACTCATGTGTTTCTAATTCCATCCTTGTTTGCTATTTATTAAGTGTACGCTCCGGAAGTATCGGATGTCGGAGGGTTTGTCTTCACTTATATGCGTTCCTCGGGTGTATAGGTGCCTGTTGGGACTGTAGGTAAACTTATCTTTATTTTATCACAATATGGATCTTATTATGGTTGTATTCCAATGATTGGTAATTGAGAGTTGTATTACTAGCATGACTTGGTTCTTAGTCTTGTTTGCGAGCACGGTTACTGTTATTTCTTTTCCTCCTTTCATTCTTACTTGAGGTTACTGATATACCGATTTCTTCTTAAACTTTCAATGTATATTGTTTTTGCAAGGATATCAGGTGCATTATTTCTTTATTCTACATGTGTCTGTGATATATATATTCTAGTAGCTAGCCAAGTATATTATTTTCTTCTTGTATCCTTTTATGCTAGATTTTGTGTACTTATTCGTTGTTTCTGTGACTACTTGCTTCTCTTCTGTTATTTTATTGCCTTTATATCTTATATGCGCCCAATTGGCCTATGATACCTATAAGGTACCCATTGCTTAGCAATTGGTGTTCATACTACACTCTGTATCTTTCAGGTACAGATCCTAGTATGGGCCATCGCTGAGACTCGTGCGGGCTAATCTTATGGACCATTCGAGCCTGAGGGTGAGCTCTTGACGGCCGAGCTTAGCTTTTAGTTCATCTTTTGTATTATGTACTCTTTTACTATTCGAAGACATTTGTATATATTATTTTGGATCCTTTATACTCTATTGATGTAGTCCCGGCTCTTATACTATGATACCAGGTTTTGGGTTTGGCTTAGCTTCCGTTTATGTATTCCTATTGCTTATTTCATTATCTTATTCCCTTGATTCCGCTTATTTATATTGTTCTTTCGTATGCTTGTTAGATAGTAACTCATTACTAACCATTCTAGGCTAGGGGGATTGGTCCGCCTACTGGGGCTTGTAGGTGTCATTATGATCGAGAAGTGGGGTCGTGACAGCTTGGTATCAGAGCCTAGGTTCACTGGTGTCATCGTTATAGGAGCCAATGTATAGTAGAGTTCTGCAGATCAGGGCGGAGACATTCGTACTTAATCTTCGAGAGGCTACAGTGGCATCTTAGGAAACATGGACCTTTTCTTTCTTCTATCTCATGCGTAGTATCCTTGAAAGTTTCTTGAAATCTCATTTGTTCTAATTCATTCTCCTGCAGATAATTCGTATGAGATTGTCAACATCAGGCGAGGGTGAGACTTCGACTCCAGCACCCCCGGCTCCAGCTAGGGGTCGTGGAGGTCACAAAGGTAGAGCTAGGGGACGTGCCCGAGCAACGGCACCGCTTAGAGCTCCTAGGATCGAGGTTAAGCCCAAGTTTATTCTGGAGCAGCAATATGTGGACCAGGGGATAACCCAAGTGCCACCAGCTCCAGTGCCCGCTCCAGTATAGGCTTCAGTGCCAGCATCAACCCCAGCTCAGTCTTCATGTGTTCGGGGTTTACTTTTATAGTTATTGGGTATGATTGTCATGATATCTACATTCAATTGTGCCCCGGAGACACGGTCGAAGCACGCCCATCCAGTGTGCTTCTTTCACGACATGATATAGTCCTGGGTGTCTTCCATGAGACATATAGACCTCCTCCTCAAGAGTTCCGTGTAAAAAGGCATTACACAGTTGCTTAAGAACCCAATTATATGTGCAAGCGAGAGCTCAGCACAGACATCTGCTCAGGGGGAAACCCTGGGTGCACATAGTTCAGGAGCGCAGCCTGCTACTGCGGCTCCCCCTGCTAAGGTCCTTCTCGTTCCATCTGTTGCACAGCCTCTTTCTCCTTGCCCAACTATGACAGAGACGGAGCAGAAGGTGTTGGGCAGATTTCTAAGATTGACTTCACCTAGATTTTCTGGTACTCCTGGTCAGGATCCATATGATTTCATTACTACTGGTGAGGAGATGCTATACCATTTGGGTTTACTGGAGACTCACGGTGTTGGATACACTACTTATCAGTTGGAGGGCCCAGATAAGTTATGGTGGATGGCCCAGGTTGCTTGAAGGCCATTTTCTTCACCTCCATTACCTTGGTCAGAGTTCTATGAGTCCTTTATGGCCAGAATTCTTGCCATAGAGCAACAGAGAGCATCGCAGGGAGAAGTTCACTAGGCTTATATAGGGTACTATGAATGTATCTAAGTACGAGACTCACTTTCATCAACTTGATCCATTTGGGGCTATGATCATCCCTACCGAGCCTGATAGAATTTGCAGATTCATTTGGGATTTAAGACTAGAGTTCAGGCAGTTAGCTGAGGTGTTAGTTGCTAGCAGGCGATCCTTCCAGGCTATTGTGGATCATGTCTGCACTATGGAAGACTTGTACCTCCATGATATGGGGTCTAAATATAAGAGGCCCCGATATCAAGGCAGCTACAGTGGTTCCCATCACAATGGTAGGGGTTTAGGCTAGTAGGGCTGAGGTTATCAGCCACAGTAGCACCAGGGCCAGTCTAGTCGACCAATTCAAGCTTCACTTCAGGCTTCTGGTAGTTCTTTATTTGAGCAGGGTCACAGTAGTCAGCAGGGTCACCATCATCAATCTTCGATGGGTACAACTTTTGGGGCATCAAGCCATGGTAGCCATACGGGTTCAGCTAGTTCATCTTAACATGGTGGTCTATCAGGGCCTTGCTATGAGTGTGATGTTAGCGGTCATTATGCCAGAGAGTGCCCCCAGTGTGGTTCAACTATGAGTATGGGGTCAGTGGCCATTACGCTAGAGATTGCCCTCAGTGGGGTACAGTTCAGCCAACATAGCCTATTCGTGTAGTTCAGCCTCCGGCTAGAGGCGGTAGTGGTCAGTCTAGAGGTCGTGGATAGCATGGTAGGACATGTGGTAGGGATGGCGGTCGGTCAGGTGGTGGTTGTTGTTAGTTTTATGCAGTCCTTAGGAGACCGGAGGCAGATGCCTCAGATGTTGTGATCACAGGTACAATTTTTGTATGTCTTCAACTAGCTTTTGCTTTATTTGATCCTGGATCTACTTGCTCTTATGTTTTTGCCTACTATTTGCCTTTTTTGGTGTTGGCTAGTAAGCCGTTATCTGTGCTTGTGTCTGTATTGACCCTTGTAGGAGATTCTTTAGTAGTGGATCAGATTGTGAGATCCTGTATGATTTTTGTTGGAGATATTGAGACTTGGGATGATTTGATGATTTTTGATATGTTAGACTTTGATATGATTCTAGGCATGGACTGGTTATCCCCTCACCATGTGGTTTTGGATTGTTATGCCAAGACCGTTACCATAGCTGTGGCTGGCATTTCCCCGGTTGGGTGGCAGGGTTCTGTCAGTCGTGCACCATCTGAGATCATCTCTTGTCTTCGAGCTAGGAAGTTGATTTCCCACGGGTGTTTGGATTGTCTAGCATATGTCTGAGATGCTAGTGCCGACCCATTTTTCCCTGAGTCAGATCCTGTGGTTAGATATTTCCCAGATGTGTTCCCTACCGACCTGCTAGGCCTTTCACCTGAGAGAGATATCGACTTTGTTATTGAGTTAGAGCCGGGCACCAGGCCTATTTCTATCTCTCCTTACCGTATGGCTCCAGCTGAGTTGAGAAAGGTTAAGGAGCAGCTCCAGGACTTGTTAGCTAAGGGTTTCATTAGGCTGAGTGTATCGCCTTGGGGTACTCCTGTTCTATTTATGAATAAGAAGGATGGGTCGATGCGAATGTGTATTGATTATCAGCAGTTGAATAAGGTGACTGTGATGAATAGGTCTCCGATGCCATACATAGATGACTTGTTTGATCAGCTTCAGGGTTCATCCATGTTTTCAAAGAAAGATATGAGGTCAGGCTACCACCAATTGAGGATTAGGGCGGAGGACATCCCTAAGACAGCATTCAGGACACGTTATGGCCACTATGAGTTCCTGGTGATGTCTTTTGGATTGACTAATGCCCTCAAAGCTTTCATGGACTTGATGCACAGGGTGCTTATGCTGTATTTGGACTTATTCGTGATAGTTTTCATAGATGACATCCTGATATACTCGCGGAGTAGAGATGAGCATGAGCAGCACTTAAGGATTATACTCCAGACTTTAAGAGATCATCAGCTTTATGCTAAGTTCTCAAAGTGTGAGTTTTGGCTTGAGTCAGTTGCATTCCTAGGGCATATGGTGTCTAAGGATGGGATTAGAGTGTCAGCAGTTCATGACTGGACGAGACCTACTACTCCTACCGAGGTACTACAGACGATTCATCGAGGGGTTAGCATCATCTTTGACTATGCTAACTAGGAAGGATGTCCCATTTTAGTGGTCGGATCACTGCGAGGATAGCTTTCAGATTCTTAAGGCCTTATTGACTTCAGCTCCAGTGTTGACCTTGCCAGTTGAGGGTGAGAGCTTCTCCGTGTATTGTGATGCTTTCGGGGTTAGTCTTGGTTGTGTGTTGATGCAGCAGGGTCGTATGATAGCATATGAGGCAGCTGAAGAGTCACGAGAACAACTATGCCACTCATGACTTGGAGTTGGCAGCGGTAGTTTTTGCGCTCAAGATTTATAGGCACTACTTATATGGGATTCACTGTGAGATATTCACCAATCACCATAGTCTTCAATACATCACGAGTCAGCCAGATATGAACTAGAGGCAGAGGAGGTGGATTGAGTTACTGAAGGACTATGATTTCACTATTCTGTATCATCCGGGCAAGGCAAACGTGGTAGCGGATGCCTTGAGTCGGAAGATGGTGAGTATGGGTATCCTAGTGTCATGACCCAACCCATCAGAGTGGTACCCACCCAACCCCCGGATGAGCAAACCAATAGAGTTCAACCTTTTCCTAGGCTAACAGCCTAAAACCAGCAACAGAAAGTAAACTAGCAATAATCATTAACCTGCGGAAAATCCCACCTAGGAATGGAAAGTCGTTGTACCAAAAATCAACACCAATATCTAGAATATGGGGATGCAACCCCAAAAGAAAATACGAAATAGTTTCAAGTCTGAAACAAGAGGACTGCAACTCTAAAGATAATCCGAAGGTATCTTAATCAAATATCTCACCCTTGAAGTCAGAAATTGTCGGTGCTAAAGATGAGGTCGCGTCTCAGCCGCTGGAAGATTTCCTTTACTCACCAAAAGACAAGCAAGTGCAGTATCAGTACACCACCACTGTGTACTGGTAGGATCATAAGCCAGTTTCCAAATAAACAGTGTATAAGCAGTACAATAATATCAAGTATAAGGTATGGAAAACATGCATAAATAACCACAGAGACACTTAGACTACCAGTCTCTACTTAGCCTGTTCCCGCATGAATCCACCACCTAACTCTAAGACATAACTATATACCATTAACTATACCTTTCCGTCTAGCCCGGACCCACCCTGGGATCCCCTCTAGACTACACACATGTACCCTGAATCAACCTGGCCTAAACCAAGACCAAAACCAATATCAATGAACAACCCGGCCTAAACCAAGACCAACACAACAGTTAGCCAGAATTTCCCTGGCCTCTCAAGGACCACCAAACCAATAACATATTTCAATAAGCATCCCGGTCCACTCACGGAACCAATATCAATCAATGCAACACAATAATAACAATGCAATGATGCAACAAAAGTAAACCGTACCAGGAGTGGTACCCATGCCAACCATTTTTTATGCCCATACCAGGCGTGGTACCTGTGCCAACCATATTTTATACCCGTACCAGGCGTGGTACTCGAGCAAACCGAATGTCAATAATCCACAGTCAAATGTATGAACACACAACTTGTAAACTAACAAGCAAATACCGTTCAAATCACAGACTTTAAAACAGGAACCTTAGACATCCTACACAACTTCCCTAAGAAATGAAATTCATACAATCACTTAGATATGAGTACAAGAATATACAGCATTCACCTAAATTGTAAGCCATCACCTACCTCGAAATGATCCAAGTTCTACTCGACCCGAGGTTTCTCGTGTTCCGGATTCCTCTCTCGTTCTTGGTCTAAAAACAACCCACAGTACATACAATTAACACACAAGTCCTGCACATTACCCAGATTATACCAAATCCCTAAAGCCTAGGCCACCCATGATCATCCCACCCTTTTCCCGGGCTTTCCCACCGTTAATCCTCCTAGTTCTATCATTTTTACGTATAAAACAGAAAATTTAACAACCTATGATCATTTGAACATACTTTAATCAACACCCAAGAATGTACATGCTTGGAATCCCCTTTATTCCCTTAATTCTACCATTCCTGGGTTATTCAAACCTCCCCCAAGTTCCCTCCTAGAAATTCTATCGCATAGGAAACGTATTACAAAGATTGGGGAACAAGAATCTTACCTTAGGGAAGAATTTTGCCTGGAATTGCCTAGCCCTTCTCCCAAAATGAATTATAGAAAATTGAACTGTTTTGGGGTAGTTTTTGTATTAAAAGCACATCGGCTCGCTATAGCTGTCCCCGCTCCGCTATAGCAGTCCCGCTATAGCGGACAACTTTCGCTATAGAGGTCTTAAGTGGGTGTTGACTGCCTTGACCACCGCTATAGCGGTATTTTCCACTGCTATAACAGAGGTTGCTATGACGGACCATTTCACTCATCATGGATAGAATGTACGGAAATCTCTCAGTTTTGGCCATTTTACAACACACTTGCTTTCGCCGACGACCCGAAATAACCCATTCACGTCAAATGCAATTTCGGGAGTTCTACTTACCCAAATTCAATTCCAAAAAGTCCCCTGGACTCCTCTATGTCTTGGATACATGGAAACTAGCTCAAAACAAGACACACAAATCAATCCTTACTTGGATTTCCCTAGACTACCTTGCTCTAAAACTGTCTGAGGCTAGCCTAGCCCAGAATTTCAAACTCCCAAATCTGGAGTTTTCTAACTCTAAAACTTCACACGATTGGACTACCCGTAATGATGGACCCAGTCGTTACAACAGATACCAATTTACCCATTGTTCATTCCCGAACGATCAAACCCAAAATTATGGATATAAAAGGAAGGAAGTGTAGTACCTGAATCCTCAAATAGTTGAGGGTACTTGTCCCGCATGTCCTTCTCAATTTCCCAAGTGGCTTCCTCAACTGGAAGATGTTTCCACTGAGCCTTCACCATATCAATCAACTTTTCCTCAACCTCCAGACATCCCGAGCAAGAATCAAAACTGGTTCCTCTTCATAATGAAGATCCTTATTGAAACATACCTCATCCCACTTGATTATGTAATCCCCATCCCCATGGTATCGCTTAAGCATGGATACATGGAATACCGGATGGACACCCGACAAACTAGGTGGCAGTGCTAAACTGTAAGCCACTGGCCCCATAATTTCAAGAACCTTAAATGGACCAATGAACCGAGGGCTAAGCTTACCCTTCTTACCAAACTGCATAACCCCTTTCATTTGTGACACCTTCAACAATACATGTTCACCAGCCTGAAAATCCATGTCCCGGACCTTGCAGTCTGCATACTCCTTCTGCCTGCTTTGAGCATCTAGAAACTTGGTTTGTATGCCCCTTACCTTTTCCTATACTTCCTTCACTAAGTCTATGCCCAGAGGATTTGCATCGCCTTCCTCAGACCACCCAACCAGTGATCTGCAGTTCCTCCCATACAGCGCCTCAAACGGTGCCAAGTCAATACTGGAGTGGTAGCTAATGTTGTACGAGAATTCGCGCAATGGTAGAAACTGGTCCCAATGACCCCCGAAGTCCATCACACATGCTCTCAGCATGTCCTCCAATACCTGAATCAGCCTTCCTGACTGACCATCAGTCTGAGGATGGAAAGTTGTGCTAAAAGTGAGTTATGTACCTAACTCTTCATGTAACCTGCTCGAGAACTTAGAGTAAACTGCATACCTCTGTCTAAAATGATGGATAGTGGTACCCTATGCAGTCTCACAATCTCTTTCACGTAGATCTTAGCCAATTGCTGCAAATTGTAATCTACCCTGACCGGAAAGAAATGAGCGAACATGGTCAGCCTATCAATAATGACCCAAATTGAGTCATGGTACCCCAATGTCTTGGGAAGACCCACCACGAAATCCATGGCTATCCTTTCCCACTTCCACTCTGGAATTGGCATTCTCTAAAGTAGCCCTGCAGGTCTCTGATGTTCATACTTCACCTGCTAGCAGTTGACTTTTGTCAATATTTTGAGAAGACAAAGTCGGATGAAAATTCTGTCAGCTCCGTTAGCTTTGGAATGTCAACTTTAGGCTAGAGGGACCATTGGTTTGGGTCTCGAGGCTTTCAAACTTGTTTTCGGCCATTGGATTCCATTTTGGAAATAGTTGGCCAAAGGTTGATTTTGGGCGTGGGTCCTACTTTTCGTTAAATAAACCACCGATGGGATTTTCATTGTATCCATTGGATCTGAAACTCTATTTCTAGTCAAATAGCTCAGGTCATTTGTGTTCACGAGACCCCGGATGCATTCCCGGAGACCCAGTGTGAAACATTTTCCCTTGACAGCTGGTTGCTGTCATGGGCCCTTTTATTCATCGCGTTCGCAGAGGGGTGGCCGCGTTCGCAAAGATTAATTTCCTGCCACCCCATTTTTGTTCTTCACGTTCGCAGAGGGCTGGAGGCGTTTGCGAAGGGTATTTTTCAGCAGTTATTTAAGCTGAGCACTTTCATTTTTCCAGCCATTTCCTTCAACTCCCATACCTCTTAGACACCTAAAACACTCCCTAAACTGCTCAAAATCATTTCCTAGCTTTGGGAAATCGTTGTTCTTCGATAATCCATGGTTCCTGATCTATTGGTAAGTCTTCTTCCCCAACCTTTCTTCTCTTATTTCCTAAATCCTCTATTGTTGCTTACTTTCAAAAGCTTGAGATTCTTGTAGAATCTGCCCGTTTAAGATTTGTATAATCGTGGACTCACTCAATCTACCTCCTTGGCGTAATTTCTCATATTATGGTAAGCTTCCTTGCCCAATTTCAAAATTTATTCTTGAAAATTTCTCTTTTAATTCTTGGCTTGAGCGGGCTGTTTTGAGACCCAATTATTGTCCGTTTCTGCTCAAATTTTGAGCATGTGCTTCCGGGATGGTAAGGAATACGTGTGTGTTTTTCATTTATGATTTTGAGTTGCGAGGCCCACGGGCCCATTTGTGACCCAGATTTTGACCCGGTTATGTTTATGGCATTATGGGTATCGTTAGTTTCGTGTTAATGTGTAGATTATTGTATTGATAGTGGTTTCGCGATTTGGAGCTTCCCAGATCAGTTTGAGGTTGGACTACGTCATCCCTACAACTATTCATCGAATGACAGGTAGGTTATGACTTTTCCTACCTAGACTCTGCGTATATAGGCTATAACTGCATAAATCAGTATCCTTGGGTGGGTTGCATTAGATTGGTACCCCAAACCTTGTCTGCCTTTCTGTCCACTTATTTCATACATTGTTGTAGTATTCGTGTAGTATCGTATATTACCCTTATGGTCCTGTGTGGCCTTGTATTGACTCTGGAACATAGATGGTGGGTTATTCGGGAATGTCCACGATTCCCAGACATAGAGATATCCTTTTAGGCTGGTTATGTTTGCTGAGTAGATGTGGAGCATGTTTAGGTCCGGTAAGAATGTTTGTGAGTCATTGGGATAATTTATATTTGTGGGTGAGCATATCATCCATGAAAAAGGTTTCTCTGTATATTTTACTTCAGTTTTCGATGCGAGCCACTATAGATGGTTTTTCCTAAACTTGCATGGCCCTGGGGGCTAGTTTTTAGTATAATCTAATGATGAAATGAGATTTTGCATGATTTCGCACTGATTTCCTACTGATACTAGGCTCTACTAGGCAGAGTTCTAGCCATGATTTCCTTCTGATACTAGGCTCTACTGGGCAGAGCACTAGACTTGATTTCCTACTAATACTAGGCTCTGCTGGGCAGAGCACTAGACCTGATTTCTTACTTATTTAGACCCGGATATGCTCTGGGCACCCTTTGAGAGGGTTATTGAGACTTTTATCACTGATTTAGACCCGAGTATACTTAGGGCACCCTTTGAGAGGGTTTTCTAAGATTACTACTACTGTTTTAGACTCGGTTCAATTCTAGCCATATACTTTGAGGCTCTGATTCTTTGAGATTTCCCATTCATTACTGTATGTGGTTAAGGACCTCCATTGGCCATGCCATTCTAGGAGCTGGCCAAAGGGTCGAGCGTGCCGAAGGAAGGGTATATGGTGTTGGATGGTGTATAGTGGGTACATCCCACCATGGGTCCTCCTATGAAAGTGCTGGAGGGAGGTGCATATAGGGTTACTATTAGCAGTTCCATCATTGTCATCATCATGCATAGTTCACTCAGATTCCACCCTTGTTTGCTTCGTGTTCAGTATAAGCTCCGATTGTATGGGCGACCAGAGGGTTTGTTTTCACTTGATTGCATTTCTTGGTTGTATGGGCGGCCGTTGGGACTGTAGGTAGTTTAGATTACTCTTGTCGCTTTATAGAGTTGATTATGGTCATTGTTTCTTGGTGATTTAGTAGTTATTATCCTGTTGAGACTTCGATTGTGGGATTTTGATTATTGAGAGGGCTAGGGAGTCCTATCTTATTGAGGCATTTTTGTGTGGCCTTCTGAGCAGATTGTGAGTTTCTAGTTCCAGTCTTATCAGTATTGAGTAGTATTTCTCAGTTATTGTGGGTTAGTTATTCCATCTTAGGGTTGTACTTGTGAGGTGGATTCCTATTTATGCTATCTTGAAGTTTGATTTGTGTTATGATTTCCTTATGCTTGTTGATTCCATCTTGAGTATGTTAGACTGCTTTCTTTCTTTTCCTTTTACTTGAGGTTACCAGTATACTGCCATTTTTTCAACTCTCTCTCTTTATCTACTTATATTGTTGTGCAAGAACTCCAGCTGTGTTCTTTCTTCCTTCACCCGTGATTCTGTGTATTTATATCTTCTGTGCAAGTATTGTTTGCTTATAACTCTTGGTTATTTATTCTCCGTTCTAGTTTCCATGTGCTTTATCCATTGTTTTTTGTGACTTCTTTCTTGTGTTCTGCTTATTACTGTTTTTATATCTTATATGCACTCAGTCGGTCGATGATGCCTACTGAGTACCCATTGTCTTGGTGCTCATACTACACTTCTATATCTTTTTGGTGCAGACATTAATGTGAGCTTTTGTCGTTGATCGCGCGTTGGAGACTCGTGCAACTTTTGAGATATTCGATACTAGGGTGAGCTCCCGACGGCCGGGGTTTGACCACATCTCATCTTTTGGCATTGTTGCTCCTTGTACTTTCGTATATAGATTTATATTGTATTTTGTTACTTCTAGCATATGTATTCTATTAGAATCTTCTGTACTTCGATACTAAGTCTTGGGGTTGATGTAATTTTCTTCATGTATATATTCAGGTTTTGCTTCCGCTTTGTCTACCTTTACATTCTCCTTCTGCTTATTTATGCTTATTGTGCATATTGGTTAGGTAGTAGCCTATTACTAACCATTCCAGGCTACGGGAATTGGTTCGCCTACTGGGGGTTGTAGGTGCCATCATGACCTAAGAAATCGGGTCGTGACAGCTTAGTATCAGAGCTTTAGGTTCATCAGTGTCATGATATAGAAGAAAGTGTCTAGGTAGAATCTCGTGAATCAGTATGATGACGTCTGTATCCTATCTGCGGGAGGCTACAGGGAATTTTAAGGAAAAGTTTCATCTTCTTGGCTCCTTATCGTGCGTTCCTGGATCGATTGAATTCTAAACTTTGGTTGTTTCATTCCTTCTCAGATGTCTAAAATGAGTTTGATAGCGGTTGGTATTGAGGCTTCTATGCCTATTGCTTCAATGCTTTTGTCAGTACCAGGACATCAGAGTGAGAGTTTACCACACAAGATAGGGGGTGTGGGGTCAACCCAGCCTTCGATTGTATTTGTAGCTACCCCAGTTCTTCAAGACATCATGGCTAGAACTCTGAGTCTTGTGGTGGGTATTTTAATACCCAGTTCTATGAGTGGTGCTTCAGTTAGGGTTGAGCTTCCAGTTCTTCAACAGGGTTGTATGTCGGTATTGGACTATGAGGTGGGATTTCATAAGATGGTTAAGTGTACTACTAGGATTGTGCCATTAGAGTTTGATAGGGTTCAGATCTTTGTTGGAGGTTTGATTTCACCACTTCATTTGGCGACCAAACATTTGGTTATAGTTGGGACTACCTTCCTTCAGGTAGTGGATCATGCTTGGGCTATTGAGGGTTTATGGCATGAGGATTATGGAGGTAGTGCTAAGAAACGTCATCGCCAGGATAGTTCTCGAGGTTCTCAAACTCGAGGTAGGGGATTCTCCCCCAGAGACATGTTCCATTACTTCTTATCTACCAGGCCGGTTTCAGTTGCTCCACAGGTTCCAGAGAGTGGTTGTGTAGGGCATGTTGAGCAGAATAGACAGGGTTCAGATCATATCCTTCGAGGTTTGCCTTCAGAGTGTGTAGGCCGTGGTGGCCGATCAGGTTACGTGAGATCTTCCCATTAGACTTTATCTGGTAGAGGCTATTTTCGATATGGTGAGCGTGGGCACTTGCTAGTAATTGCCCCATTATTTTGTATCCTGGTCAGCCTGGTTGTTATAATTATGGAGAAGTTGGTCACCTTTATAGACCTTTTCCCCATTGAGGGATGGCAGAGCTTTCATCTTTGACTACTCAGTCCATAGTTAGATTTTGTCAGTCTGATGCCCTTTCTTGTGGGCCAGAGGTAGAGGTTCTTGATATCATTGCTCCAGGTTAGGCTTTTGCTACCTTTGTCTTGTGATAGTCCTGCTTGCATTGCGAATCTATCCTTTTTGTCATTTATTTGCTTATATGCTTACCTGCTACTTGTTTAGTTGATTGGATACTTGAATTATAGTATCTATGCATTGCTTTCTTGGTAGATTATTCCTTATTAGTTGATAGGGTGAGTTATCTGTCACGACCCAATTTCTCGATCATGATGGCACCTACAACCCTCCAGTAGGCAAACCAATTCCCGTAGCCCAGGACAGTTAGTAATGGGCTACTATCTAACAAATAAGCGGAAGAATAGTTATATAAGCAAAAGTAAGGGAACAAGATGAAGAGAATAGATAACAGGAATATATATATACATATGCGGAAACTAAACCAAACCCCAAGACCTGGTATCATAGTATAGAGCCAAAACTACATACATGGAGTGCAAACGATCCAAAACAATATATACAGATGTCTATGAATGGTAATAGAGTACATGAAGCAAAAGATAAACTAAAGCTAAGCTCCGATCGCCAAGAGCTCACCCTCAGTCTGAAGTAGTCCCCAACAGATCTCCAAGCACGAATCACAGCGATCTAACGGCGATGGCCCACGCTAGGATATGCACCCAAAGATGCAGGGGGTAGGGTGAGCACCAAATGCGAAGCATAAGGTACCCAGTAGGTATCATAGGCCGACAGGGCACATATAAGATAAAAGCGTAATAACAGACAGAATAGAAGCAAGCAGTCACAGAAATCAACGAAAGGTACACAGGAACTAGCCCAGAGGGAAATCAACAGAACCACATGTGAGGCCAGTAAGCAGAATATACACACCATAGGCACAGGTGTAAGTAAGAAATAACGCACCTGGGGTCCTTGCAATAACAGTGTATACATAATAAGTTTACGAAATAGACGGTATACCGGTAACCTCAAGTGTAAGAAGAAGAGAGAAAGAGTAATAATAGGCATGCTTAGAGACATGAATAAAGCCCAACTAATCATATCAATCTCAAATCCAGCAACTAACAGTCTAGCAGTAACCAATTTCATAATTAATCGTAGCAGGGAACAATTCTACAAGTAAATAGCAAGAGTCTACTTACAGTCCCCCGGCCGCCCATACAACCGAGGAACACAAACAAGTGAAAACAAACCCTCCGGCATCCCATACTACCGGAGCCTACAATCAACAAACAACAAACAAGGGTGGATCCTCAAACAATGAATGATATGATGTATAAAGATCTCAAGTGAAATGGCATCTCTGTATGTACCTCCTCCGGTGCCGATCCGGCCCAGCAGGTAGGTTCCATTGAAGGAAACTGCCCGTATACCTCTACTCCACCGTATACCCTTCCTCCAGCACACGCAGCCCGCAGCCCCAGGCTCGGATAGCAAGGTCCATGGAGGTCCCTGACCCCATACTAAAACTCAGTATCAAAACATGTCATCCGGAAGCAAGTCCGGGTTCAAGATAGAGACCCAGTCTCTAATATGCATGCCTAGACCCTGTCAAGAACTAAAGTAGTAGGAAAATATCTCAAAAACCCCTCCAAGGGTGCCCGGGCATAACCGAGTCTAAACAGTAGAAAGTCGGCTCAGGTGCTCGATCCGACCGAGGCTAAAATTATCTCAAGTAGCAAGAAAACTCAACTAGCACCCCGGCCCTGCCGAGTCTAGAGTTATGATCACACACAATAGCTGCCCAGCAGCTCACAATCAACCTATCGACCCTGCACAGGCCCACAGCTACTCAGCAAGCATAACCAGCCTAGAAGGATAATTCTATGCCCGGAACTCGCGGACATTCCCAAAATCCCACCTTCTATGTTCCAGAGTCAACAAGGTCTCACGGGACCACAAGGGTAAATAAAATATATCGGCAAGTACTACAAGCAACGAAGGAACAAAAGTAGGCGGACATGAATAAAGCGGTCGAGGTTTGTGGTACCAACCTAATAAACCAACCCAAGGATGCCCATTAATATAATTTTATCCTATATATGTGGAGTCTAGGGAAAATAAACCGTAACCTACCTGTCGTCCGATGACAAGCTCAAAACCTCTCTGAAAAGCTCCGAAATGAAATTAACTCGAATTTGGGCTTGAATAACTTGTCGTAGATAATTAATTTTCTTTCGGTGATCAAATATCACACCACCAGTAAAATGTTTCTCCTGCTAAATTAGTCTTCGACTGAATGCGTATAGTAGCTATGTATGTTCAGCTTATACATATATAAAGAAAAGAAAGATCACTGGTGCATATTCAAATACCCTAGGATTATCAACAATTTGCTCCTAAGTAATATCTCACTACATACCAACATAATACATATTATATATATCTATATTAGTACAGCAACAATGATTCAAGGACTAGATTAGTTGTCCTCACCTATGCTTTACACGTGGTCACATTGTTGCTGCCACATTTAGCTATTCCCACGTGGAAGTGTGGGGTTAGCACACTATAATTGATTCTATCCTATTACTTATATATTTGGGTATTGCATAAGTTCGTGGTAAAATAAATATAACTTTTAAATATACCATAACTAATAGAAAATCATTTTCAATAAAACTTACTATATTATAATAATAATTTTTAACATAACTAAATATACTATCTCCGTTAAAATATTACAATGTATACAAACCTTATAAAATAAGTACATACACAATTATATGATAATAAAAGTATTTTTCATAGACCTTTAAAATACTTTTAAAAAGGTAATAAAAAAAATATAACTTTAAAATAAAATATTTTCAAATATACGTGCGATGCTAATAAAATTCTTAAATTTAGGTTCGCAATTCACCATCGCACGATTTTGAAACTCAAGAACTCTCTTGGAACCCTCCCTTATGTTTTCTCACAGTTTCAGAATAGAAATGGCATTTTAAAACGTGAAGTTGAGGCTTAAAATCGATCTTGACCTGACCCGGTTCGCGACCCAATTTCTGCCAGACAGTCCGCGGTAAAAAAGTCATAACTTTTTACTCCGAGATCAGTTGTACGTGAGGTTTTGTGCGTTGGAAACTAGACTCGTAGACTTTCGATTTGATATTTTGGGGGATTTCTAACTCTTTATATATTGGATGAAAATCTCTGAGACAATTTACCCAAAGTTCAGAAAATTTATTAAAGAAACTTACGATAACTTTTGCCGACTTGCTTGACTTCAAAACATATCCTATGACCAAACAAATGGCCCCGGCACCGAACTACTGGCCCTGACAAGACTTAAATTACTTGGGGCCGCTACAAACAAGCTCTGACGGTACAAGGAAAATGTATACATGGAAATAACCGGAAGGGTCATTACACGAATCCTGACCAAAGGTCCCACTAGACCAAAGTCCAGACTTCGAAGCTAATGGAACTATCGGAATTTGATTCTGAGCATGTTCACCAAGGATGTTGGCTGAAGTCAACAATTTCCAAACTTAAAAGCTCTAAAGTCAGGAATGGACTAAAAGACCAAACAAATGGCCAGGGCATTGAACTATCGGTCCCAGCAAGCCATAAATGACTTGGGGCCATTATAGGCAAGCTCTAATGGTACAAGAAAGGTTAATATGCATAAATGATCGGAAGGGTCATTACAAAATGTTAGCCATGTAATTTATAAAAAATAGATATACGTTAGCTTGTTATCGTTGCTTACCTCTCGTAAGGATATGTCCACCTAGTTTAAACTGGACCTCCCAGTAGAGCTTCATCGATAAGATGGATGGGAAGATGTTCCATTACATCAAAGAATCCAGGTGGAAGAATCTTCTCCAACTTATTGGTGATAATAATAATATTTTCATCCATCCGAATCAGATTTTCAACTCTCAAAGTGCTGGAACACAGTTCTTTAAAGAACAAACTAATCTCTGTCATCAGTTTTCATATGTTTTTAGGCAATCCACTAAAAGAAATCAGAATTAATTATTCCATGAAAATATGACAGTCATGACTTTCATCCCATGTAAGATTTCATGCTCCATGTCAAACCTCTTCCTTAAATTGAAGGCATATCCATCTGGCATCTTCAAACTTTCTACCCACTCACATATTTTCTACTTTTGTTCCAATGTGAATGTATAACTGGCCTTATGCTTAAAGACTTTGTTGTTGGCAGACTGCTGCAAATTTAGCTCTGGCCGTCTACAGTGAATTGGTAAGTCAAGTCTAGCCTTAATATTATCATTTGTCTTGTCATTCACATCCATCACAGTGTTAAATAAGTTATCAAAATAATTTTTTTCAATATGCATGACATCAAGATTATGCCTAAGTAGATTATCCTTCTAATATGGTAACTCCCAGAATATGCTTTGCTTTGTCCAATTATGTGAAACACCATACCCATGAAACTTGTACAGTTTTTCCTCGGTAACATTTGGCAAATATTTAACCTTCTTCAAAATATCATGACCAGTTAATATTCAAGGTGAACCATCCCGTTCAATTTTATTCTTTGTAAATGCATACTTCATTCTTCTAAACTCATGATTATCTGGCAAGAATCTACGGTGACAATCAAACCATGATATTTTTTACCATGTTTTAATCGAAAGGATTTAGTGTTTTTCATGCAGTAGGGACAAGCTAACTTTTCAGCTGTCATCCACCCAGACAATTTTCCATAAGCAGGGAAATCATTAATAGTTCGCATTAAAGAAGCACGCAAATTAAAATTTTATTTAAGTGAAATATCCCAGGTTTGAACCCCCTCAGAACATAACAGTTTTAACTCACCAATCAAACATTGTAGGTACACACCAATCTGACTTTTGGATTATGCAGACCAGGAATAATATAATTCAGAAATATATATGGACTCGTCATACACATCTCAGGTGGAAGATTATACAGTGTAATAAACACATGCCAACGTGAATATGATGCAGCTCCAACAAAAAAAGGGGAGAAACCATTCACAAATTCCTCCCTCACACCCATTCTACTAGGATTATATCATTCATACATCCAACTATGATTAGGTTCCATCTAAACAAGCAATGACAATATTAATTTCAATTCACTATACTTCACTATTTTAAGTATATCGTTCACAATTTCCAATTCATTACAAGTCCCTAGTTCACAATTTAAACATACTATACTTCACTATTTTAAGTAACTAGTTCACAATTTAAACATACTATACTTCACTATTTTAAGTAACTAGTTCACAATTTCAAGTCATTATACTTCACTATTGTAAGTAATTAGTTCACAATTTTAAGTCATTATACTTCACTATTTTAAGTAATTAAATAATTAAATATTATCTTATATTAATATTATAACTCAAATACCAACTTAGAATCTTAAAATCCTACCTACTTGATCAATTACCAAATAAATTTACTAATTCACAATTTAAACACACTACACTTCACTATTTTAAGTCACTAGTTCACAATTTTAAGTCATTATACTTCACTATTGTAAGTAATTAATTCACAATTTTAAGTCATTAAACATCACTATTTTAAGGAAGTAAATAACTAAATATTATTTTATATAAATATTATAACACAAATACCAACTTAGAATCTTAAAATCCAACCTACTTGGTCAATTACTAAAGGAATTCACTAGTTCACAATTTCAACTCACTATACTTCACTATTTTAAGTCACTAGTTCACAATTTTAAGTCATTATACTTAACTATTGTAAGTAACTAGTTCACAATTTTAAGTCATTATACTTCACTATTTTAAGTAATTATATAATTAAATATTATTTTATATAAATTTTATAACTCAAATACCAACTTAGAATCTTAAAATCCTACCTACTTGCTCAACTACCAAAGGAATCCACTAGTTCACAATTTCTACTCACTATACTTCACTATTTTAAGTCACTAGTTCACAATTTCAAGTCCTTATACTTCACTATTGCAAGTAACTAATTCACATTTTTAAGTCATTATACTTCACTATTTTAAGTAATTAACTAATTAAATATTATTTTATGTAAATAGTATAACTCAAATACCAACGTAGAATCTTAAAATCCAACCTACTTGGTCAATTACCGAAGAATTCACTAATTCACAATTTCAACTCAATATACTTCACTATTTTAAGTCACTAGTTCACAGTTTTAAGTCATTATACTTCACTATTGTAAGTAACTAATTCACAATTTTAAGTCATTATACTTTACTATTTTAAGTAATTAAAAAATATATATAATTTTATATAAATATTATAACTCAAATACCAACTTAGAATCTTAAAATCCTACCTACTTGCTCAATTACCAAAGAAATCCACTAGTTTCCAATTTCAACTCACTATACTTCACTATTTTAAGTCATTATACTTTACTTTTGTAAGTAACTAGTTCACAATTTTAAGTCATTATACTTACATATTTTAAGTAATTAAATAATTAAATAGTTTTTATATAAATATTATAACTCAAATACCAACTTATAATCTTAAAATCCTACTTACTTGCTCAATTACTGAAGGAATTCACTAATTCACCATTTTAACTCACTATACTTCACTATTTTAAGTCACTAGTTTACAAGTTCAAGTCATTATACTTCACTATTGTAAGTAACTAGTTCACAATTTTAACTCATTATACTTCACTATTTTATGTAATTAAATAATTAAATATTATTTTATATAAATATTATAACTCATATACTAACTTAGAATCTTAAAATTCCACCTACTTGCTCAATCACCAAAGGTATTCACTAATTCACAATTTCAACTCACTATACTTCACTAGTTTACAATTTCAAATCATTATACTTCAATATTTTAAGCTAATTCACAATTTTAAGTCACTGCTTCACTATTTCAAGCCACTAATTCACATTTTCAATTCACTAACAATTAAACAAACCAAATTAAAGACTAAGTGTCAGCACTAGATGGACACAAATTGATCTTGCAAGAAAATCAATTTTGTCATCAATAGGATCAACTAGTGCTGACACTTATGCTAAACAAACACATTATAATCAAATTAAAGACTAAGTGTCAACACTAGGTGGACACAAGTTGATCTTGCAAGAAAATCAATTTTGTCATCAGTAGGATCAACTAATGTTGACACTTATGCTAAATAAACACATTATAACCAAATTAAAGACTATGTGTCAACACTAGATGGACACAAATTGATCTTGCAAGAAAATTAATTTTGTCATCAATGAGATTAACTAGTATTGACACTTTGCTAAACTAACACATTATAACCAAATTAAAGACTAAGTGTCAACACTAGATAGACACAAATTGATCTTGCAATAAAATTAATTTTGTCATCAATAGGATCGACTAGTGTTGATACTTATGCTAAATAAACACATTTTAACCAATTCAAGACTAAGTGTCAACACTAGATGGACACAAATTGATCTGGCAAGAAAATCAATTTTGTTATCAATAGGATTAACTAATGTTGACACTTATGCTAAACAAACACATTATAACTATATTAAAGACTAAGTGTCAATCCTAGATGGATACAAATTGATCTTCCAAGAAAATCAATTTTATCATCAATAGGATCAACTAGTGTTGACACTTATGCTAAACAAACACATTATAACCAACATATCCAACAAACTAGTAAACAATTTCAACTCACAATTATGTCCAATTTCAACTCACAAATACATAACCATGAGTAAGAATTAAGTAACTAGCCCAATTTCAACACACATTATGCCCAATTTCAACTCACATTAAGCTCAATTACAATTCACATTAATCTCAATTACAACTTTTTCAACTCCACAACTCAATACATTTTTCACAAAATTCAACACTTCAAATCCTATCAATTTTCAATAATTTTACAATTACACTAGCATAAGTTCATACACAATTCTAGTTAATAATAATAAATCCTAATTAAATAGTAAATCCTAATTTAATAAGTTCATAAATTAACAAAGATAAAACTCTGATTTAATAACTATAATTAATTAACAAATAAGTTAATAAAATTAGATAAAATGACTTACCGTGACTTAGTAGTCACCAGAGCAACAACAGTGGCAGACGGCGGCAGCAGCAAGCCAGCAGCGATAGCAGCACACGAGCAGCGACAACAGCAAAATAGTGGAGGAAGGGGGACGACAAAGGGAGGAGGACAGTGGAGGGAGGGGGCGGCGATGGTAAGTGGGGGTCGGGAAGAGAGAAAGTGAGGGTGTGTGAGTGTATGAGAAATATTTCCCTAATTCTATAATTAAAAAGAATAACCGACCACAAGTGGTTGGTATTATTTAAAAATATTAAAAGATATTGCAAAAACCGACCAACTGTGGTCTGTTTTACTAAAAATAAAAAAATTTAAAAAATATAATTTTTAAAAAAACCGACCACTTGAGGTCAGTTTTATTAAAATTTTAAAAAAATAATTAATAAAAATTATTTAATCATCAACGTATTTCATAAACTCGAATACATTATTGGTTAATTACATTATTCAACGAGTATGTTATTATACAACGTATTCCATATTACTTGGATATATGAATTATCAAATTGGTTAATTATTTAGCTTTTGAATACGTACTATATACGTACATCACTAGACAAGACATATATATTTAAAATTATGGACCATTAATAAATAGGACTTGGTTAATTAAATTACTCAATGATAATATATTAACTCATATATGTACGGAATAGAACATATTTCATACTACTTGGATGAATTATCGATTGGTTAATTAGCTTTTTAATACGTACTATATACGTACATCGCTACCCGAAAACATATATTCAACATGACAGATCATTACTATATAGCACTTGGTTATTTACATTATTCAACGATTATATATTACCTCATGTGTACGTAATACAATGGTATTCCACTACTTGGATGAATTGTCGATTAGTTAATTAGCTTTTGAATACGTATATATACGTACATCGCTACACGAAAACATATATTCAAGACGACAGATCATTACTATATAGGACTTGGTTATTTACATTACTCAACGATCGTATATTACCTCATGTGTGATGATATGATATCTCCCGACACATCCCCTACGAGGCCATTCACTAGGAGCCAAGCCAAAGAACTCCAAGCCTTACAAGCTCTATTCATGAAGAAAGAGGCATTGGAGACCATTGAAGAGCGTAGATCAAGGATCTACAACTTATGGATGATCTCGTGGGAAGACGAGGCTGCCAGTGGACTATTTTGAAGGTGCGACACACATTTCATGAGGTGCTAAATGCACACCCCATCGCACAAGGCAGCAGAGGAGCTTCTGATTCATGGTGCAAAGTCTGGTGCGACCAGCACTCCTTGTGGTGCAAAACGCACACCCAAATTTACCTCAAGTGCGTTGGACCCATGTTGGTCTATCTTTCAAGGTCACTTTTAGGCTTTTATGTAATAGCTATAAATAGGGATTCCCTTCCCTTATCTAATCAGATTTTGATGAATATTGAATTGCTTTGAAAGTTTCTAGTTGATACTCTAGTTTGTAGCCATTGGGTGGATTTTCCAATTAGTTAACTTAGCTTTGTAGAAATTTATTGGGTGGATTCATAATAGTCTATTGGGTGGATTTCTAATAGGTAGTTGAGTGATTAAGGGTGGATTCCTTTGATTGCTTGTTAACTTCTTTACTTGATTAATCATAGAGTCATCCATTTGTGGATTTATTTGTTTGTCTCTTTGTTTGATTGAGGAATTTTTTTTTGTTAATTAGGTTCAATTGGAAGGTGAGGGTATAAAGTCCCTTGTTGCCTATAAACTTGATTAATTAGCTTTAATTCACATATCTTTTGCTTATTTAATTTTTGCATTTGGATTTCGATTAGTATCCCTAATCGAGATCTTATCATTTGGTATCAGAGCTTAGGCTAAAGGATTGTTCCCACAATTCTTAATCCTAGGTTCATAAATCTGAAAATTTCAAAAAAAAATGGTGAAAAATATTTTGAGAAAATTTTACAAAAAAAGATTGTTGATCTAGTGTTATTTGAAAATCTGATACTAGATTTGTGTTCTCTAGTATCAATTGAGTCTAGATCTGAGATTTGAGCTTGTTTGGAGTTAAATTTAAGATTTCACCATTGTTGGGTGAAGAAGCTTGAAGAACAAGTTCAAGATCTGAGTTGAGTTGTGACTTCAAAGCTATTGGGCTTTGATCTCCTATTCATAGGGAGCTTGAATCTCAAGTTTGGTTGAATTTGGTTGAGGTTTGAAGGATCTACCATTTTTGGGTTTTGAAGAACACAAAATAGGTCTCTTCAATTTGGAGTGATTTGATTCTAATTTGTATCGAGCTTTGTTCTCTACATCGAGAGGATGCTACGTTTAAAATTTGGAGTCATTCCGAGTTGAATTGAGAGAGTTGGAAATTTGAAATTCATAGGTGTTCTTGGTGTTCTTCAAGGTGATTGTTGAAGAAGAAGGTGAAATAAAAGTTGTTTGATCCAAAGAAGGAGTAAAGGTAAAAGGTATTTGTGTTTGTGCTAAAGGGAATTTACCGAAAAGGGCAAGTACTAAGAAGAAAAAGTACAAAAAGCTGAAAAATGAGTACAAACGCAGAAGCTCCATGTGTTCTGCATGGTGCTGTGCGAAGTGAGGTGCGACCAGCACTTTGCTTGGTGCATTTCACACCAGAACTTCATACCAGGGGGACTTGTTTCCTGTTTTGGTGTGCAAAGTAAGATGCGTTAGACACTTTCCCTAGAGCGTTTCGCACATCGCGGCGCACCAACGGACAGTTCCAAAACCGACTTGCTCCAACAAATCTCAGGTTTAATATTCTTTGTTTCCTTTCTTTGATTCTCTTATAATCTAGAAATCTTAAGACTAACTTACGACAAGTATTGTTCTGCTTGATTGTAATTAGATATCTTGCGTCCGTGTCATTTCGTACCAATTGTTTGTGAAGCTTTTCTCATTTAAGCAATCTTTGAAAACTTTCTTGGTCCATCTGTTTGATTTAGAGTCGTCCTTCTTTCGGGTAACAAGAATCCATTCCTTCATAAAGGATAGGTGACTTGTGACTTGGTTGAGCAAGGAGAGTTCACTATCAATCCTTGGAAGATGCCATAGGAGGTAAGTGAGTGTTCACATACGAGAGGGTGAGGAACCTTTGCTACTAATCTCATTTGTTGAATTTTGCAGGTACGATGTCAAAAGTAATTGATAGTGCTTATGAAGGACACGGGTCCTTTAACATGGAGTCCGCCTTTGCCTCAATCACAAAGCAAATGGCGGATATGAATGGAAAAATAGCGGATATGAATGGGAAGATAGCAAAATTAAGTGGAGGCATGACTCTCATGAATGGGAGGATGGATAGTATTCTTTTGTATTTGGTGGTCGAAAGTTCTCTCTTAATCTTTTAACTCCCTACCAAGTTAGTGAAGATTACCAGATCATGAAGGAGCTCCGGGAGAAAATGAAGTTGGTGGAGGATGTTAGTACAAGCTCTACAAGTGTGCAAGAAAAGGGAAGTGACTTGGCTAATAAGAAGAACAAGATGTGCATGATAGCTAAGCCAAGTAATTGTTTGAAAGGTGTTGATGAGGAACACTTCCTAGTGTGCCTTGTCGACAAGGATCTATTGTTGCATACCAACCAAGATACTATCACTTTGCCTAGTATAGTATCATCTCTTTTCCAAGAATATGAGGGTTTACTTCCCGAAGAGATGCCCGATGGATTTCCACCCTTGAGAGGTATTGAGCATCAAATTAATTTTGTGCCTGGATCCCAAATTCCAAATTGTCCGGCATATAGAAGCAATCCGGAGGATACTAAGGAGTTACAAAGTCAAATTGATGAACTCCTTAAAAGGGGACTTGTCAAAGAAAGTTTTAGCCCTTGTGCCGTACTGGTTATCCTTGTTCCCAAAAAGGATGGCACTTGGAGGATGTGCATTGATTGTAGAGCCGTCAAAAAAATAATGATGAAGTATCGACATCCTATTCCTAGACTTGATGATATGCTTGATGAGCTTTGTGGCTCAAGTGTATTTTCGAAGATTGATCTTCAAAGTGGCTATCACCAAATTCGTATGAACCCGGGTGATGAATGGAAAACAGCCTTCAAAACCAAGTTTGGTTTGTATGAGTGGCTAGTTATGCCCTTTGGCTTGACTAATGCCCCTAGCACTTTCATGAGGTTAATGAACCATGTGTTGAAGCCCTTCATCAACAAGTGTGTTATCGTTTATTTCGATGATATACTTGTACATAGTAGGACCATTGAGGAGCATGTTGGCCATTTGAGGCAAGTATTTGATGTTCTACTACGAGAAAGGCTCTTTGCAAATCTCAAAAAGTGTTCATTTTGTATAGAGAAGGTGGTATTCTTGGGGTTAGTGGTGAGTGCCAATGGAGTAGAGGTGGATGATGAAAAGTTTGAGTCTATTAGATCTTGGCCAACTTCTACTAATGCAACCGAAGTGAGGAGTTTCCATGTGTTGGCAAGTTTTTATTGACGCTTTGTGAAAGGCTTTAGCACTATTGCTTCCCCTCTAACCGAATTGATCAAAAAGGATACACCCTTTATTTGGGGAGATGTTCAAGAGAAAGCCTTTCAAGAGTTGAAGTCTATGTTGAGCACTTCTCCTTTGTTACAATTGCCCGACTTTGATAAAGCCTTTGAAATTGAGTGCGATACTTTGGGTGTTCGCATTGGTGGAGTATTGATGCAAGAAGGAAAGCCTTTGGCCTACTTTAGCGAAAGCTAAAGGGGGCCTCATTGAACTACTAAACCTATGATAAGGAGTTGTATGCACTTGTGTGGGTGTTGGCTCATTGGCAACACTATCTATGGAACAAGGAATTTGTGATAAGGACGGATCATGAGTCCTTGAAGCATCTAAAGAGACAATCAAAATTGGAAAAGCGCCATACTAAGTGGGTTGAGTTTATTTAAACATTTCCTTATGTGATCCACTATAAGCAAGGGAAGGAAAATGTGGTGGTCGATGCTTTATCTAGAAGGTTCATATTGGTTAACACCTTGACTTCTAGAATGATGAGTTTTGAAAGCTTAAAGGAGTTCTACTCTAAGGACTCCGACTTCAAGGAGGTTTGTGATGAACTTGGCCAAGGGAAGTGTGTGGAACGTTTCCAAATGATTGTTGGTTATTTGTTCAAGGATGGAAAAGTGTGTATTCCTATGAGTTCATCGAGGGAGCTCTTACTCAAGGAGACTCATAGTGGTGGGATGATGGGACACTTTTGTGTTACCAAGACACTTGACATTCTCATGGAGCAATTTTATTGACCAAGGATGAAGCATGATGTGGAGAAGCTATGTGTACAATGCCTCGAATGCAAGCAAACCAAGTCCAAGACTCGGCCCCAAGGTATGTACACACCTCTCCCTATCTCTCTTGGTCCTTGGATGAACATTTCTATGGACTTTGTGTTGGGACTTCCAAGAACCAAAAGAGGGCATAATAGTATATTTGTGGTAGTGGATAGATTTTCTAAAATGTATCATTTAATTCCATGCCATAAATGTGACGATGCATCTCATGTTGCATCTTTGTTTGTGATTCATGTACTTAAATTGGATGGAGTACCTCGCACTATCGTTAGTGATAGGGACTCCAAGTTTCTTAGCCATTTTTGGAAGAGTCTATGGGTTCACTTGGTACCAAGCTCATGTTTTCTACTTCTTGTCATCCTCAAATGAATGGTCAAACTGAAGTAGTTAATAGGACTCTTGGGAGCATGCTTCGTTGTATGATTAGAGGATCCCCAACTTCTTGGGAGGACAGTTTGCCTTTGATTGAATTTGCTTACAATCGGTTTCTTCACACCTCTATTGGCATGACTCCATTTGAGGTGTGTTATGGGTTTAGTGTGTTATGGGTTTAACCCATTGATTCCGTTATCCTTAACCCCTTTTTCTAGTGATGTTGTTGTGAGATTAGACGCAAAGCAAAGGGCAAAGGAGATGATAAAGATTCACACCAAGGTAAGGGAGGCCATGGAAAAGAACAACTCCAAGGTGGCTCTCCAACAAAACCATGGAAGGAAGAAAGTGATCTTTCAACCCAATGATTGGGTTTGGGTTCACTTTCAGAAGGAAAGATTTCCACAACTCCGTAAAGGAAATTTGAGTCCAAGGGGTGATGGACCATACCAAGTGCTTGAAAGTATCAACGACAATGCCTACAAGATTGATCTACGATGTGAGTATAATGTTCATAATGTGTTCAATGTGAGTGATCTATCTTCTTGTGTTGTAGGTGAATCTATGGATTCGAGGACAAATCCTTTTCAAGAAGGGGAGGATGATATGATATCTCCCGACACATCCCCTACGAGGCCATTCACTAGGAGCCAAGCCAAAGAACTCCAAGCCTTACAAGCTCTATTCGTGAAGAAAGAGGCATTGGAGACCATTGAAGATCGTAGATCAAGGATCTACAACTTATGGATGATCTCATGGGAAGACGAGGATGCCAGTGGACTATTTTGAAGGTGCGACACACATTTCATAAGGTGCTAAATGCACACCCCATCGCACAAGGCAGCATAGGAGCTTCTGATTCATGGTGCGAAGTCTGGTGCGACCAGCACTCCTTGTGGTGCAAAACGCACACCCAAATTCACCTCAAGTGCGTTGGACCCATGTTGGGCTATCTTTCAAGGTCACTTTTAGGCTTTTATGTAATAGCTATAAAGGGATTCCTTTCCCTTAGCTAATCAGATTTTGATGAATATTGAATTGCTTTGAAAGTTTCTAGTTGATACTCTAGTTTGTAGACATTGGGTGGATTTTCCAATTAGTTAACTTAGCTTTGTAGAAATTTATTGGGTGGATTCCTAATAGTCTATTGGGTAGATTCCTAATAGGTAGTTGAGTGATTAAGGGTGGATTTCTTTGATTGCTTGTTAACTTATTTGCTTGATTAATCATAGAGTCATCCATTTGTGGATTCATTTGTTTGTCTCTTTGTTTGATTGAGGAATTATTCTTTGTTAATTAGGATCAATTGGGAGGTGAGGGTATAAAGTTCCTTGTTGCCCATAAACTTTATTAATTAGCTTTAATTCACATATCTTTTGCTTATTTAATTTCCGCATTTGGATTTCAATTAGTCTCCCTAATCGAAATCTTATCATGTAGGTAATACAATGGTATTCCACTAATTGGATGAATTATCGATTAGTTAATTAGCTTTTGAATACCTATATATACGTATATCGCTACACAAAAATATATATTTAAGATGACAAGTCATTACTATATAGGACTATGTTATTTACATTACTCAACGATCATATATTACCTCATGTGTACGTAATATAATGGTATTCCACTATTTGGATGGATTATAGATTGGTTAATTAGCTTTTGAATATATAGTATATATATAAGTACATCACTTGACGAGACATATATTCAAGACGGTGGACCATTATATTATATAGGACTTGGTTAATTACATTTCTCAACGACCATATATTAACTCATATGTACGTAATACAATGTATTTCATACTACTTGGATAGGGATTATTGATCGGTTAATATATTATCTTTTGAATACGTACTATATACATACATCTAGACGAGACAAATATATATATATACACATTCAAGACGATATACCATTAATATATATAGGACTTGATCAATTATATTTCTCAACGATCGTATATTACCTTATATGTACGTAATACAACATATTTCATACTACTTGGATCATTATTAATCGGTCAATAAGCTTTTGAATATGTACATCACTAGACAAGATATATATTCAAGATGACGAACCATTAACATATAAGACTAGATTAATTAAATTACTCAATAATTGTATATGTACATAATACAATGTAATGACCCTCCCGGTCATTTATGCATGTTTGCATTTTTTGTATCATTACAACTTGCATGTAGCGGCCCAAGTCATGTATGGCTTGCTGGGACCGGTAGTTCGGTGCCCAGGCCGTTTGTTTGGTCTTTTTGGCCATTCCTTGTTTTAGAGCTTTAGGTTTCAAATCGTTGACTTCAGTTAACATTCTTGGTGAACATGCTCAGAATTGAATTGCAATAGTTTTGTTAGCTCCAAAGTGGGTACTTTGGTGTAGTGGGACCCTTCGTCAGGATCCGGGAGCTTTTCAGGTTGGAATTCTCTCTCATTTTGTGTTTCAGGCTAGTTGGGCTTGCTTGGTTGACTTTGGTCAATATTTAGAGAAGACAGCCTCGGATGAAAATTCCATCAGCGCTTTTAGCTCCAGAATGTCGAGTTTAGGCTAGAGGAACCATTGGTTTAGGTCTCGAGGCTTTCGGACTTGATTTTGGCCCTTGGGTTCCGTTTTGGAAATTATTAGCCTAAAGGTTAATTTTGGGCGTGGGTTCCACTTTCATTAAATCGTCCTCTAATGGGATTTTTGTTGATTCCATTAGATCGAGAATGCCATTTCTAATCGAGTAGCTCAGGTCATTTGTGTTTGCAGGACCCCGGATGCATTCTCGGAGAACCAAAGTGTGAAAATCTACCCTTGACAGCTAGTTGCTTTCATAGCCAACTTTGTTCTTCGCGAACGCGAGGAGCTGGCCGCATTCGCATAGGGAAATTTCTAGCTTCCTCAATCTTGTTATTCGCATTCGTGGGCCTTGGCCACATTCACAAAGGGCATTTGGCCAGCCGCCCATTTTGCTATTCGCATAGGAGACGCCTTGGCCGCGTTCTCGAAGGCCAAGGCAGTCAGCTTAAGTTGGCTTTTATTCTTTTCTTTGACTTTTCCAAACACCTTCAACTCCGAACCTCCATAGACAAACACCCAAAATACTCCATTTTCCTCCCTAATTGTTCCCTACTGGTTGGATGTCTTTATTTTATTGATCCTTGCTCAATTATCGACTTCTAAGACGGGTAAGTCCACTCTCAATTTCCCATTTTCTCCATTAAATTCCATTTGAATTCTTAAATGGGTGGGCTGTTTTGGATCCCCATTTCATGTCCGTTTCTGCTCATATTTTGATGTGCTCTCAGGATGGTAAGGAACACGTGTGTGTTTTTCATTTCTGGTTTTGGATTATGGGGCTCACAGGCCTGTTTGTGGCCCGAATTTTGACCCAATTATGTTTATAGCATTATGGGTATCGTTAATCCCCTATTAATGTGTAGATTATTGTATTGATAATGATTTCACAAACTGGAGCTTCCCGGAGCAGTTCGAGTCTGGACGATGTCATTCCTGTAGCTAGTCATCGAATGACAAGTAGGTTATGGCTTTTCCTACCTAGACTCTGCGTATATAGGCTATAACTGCATTAATTAGTATCCTTGGGTGGGTTGTTTTAGGTTGGTACCCTATACCGTGCCCATCTTTTCTGTCCGTTTATTTCATACGTTGATTGTACTATTCGTGTAGTATTGTATATTACACTTGTGGTCCTGTGTGGCCTTGTACTGACTCTGAAACATAGATGGTAGGTTATTTAGGAATGTTCGTGAGTCTCGGACATAGAGATATCTTTCTAGGCTGGTTATGACTGCTGTAGAGCTGTTGAGCCTATGCAGGGCCGATAGGAAATGTTTCGTAGCCATATTGGGCTACTCTATTGTTTACGAGCATATCATACATAAAAAGGTTTTCCCTGCATGTTTTACTACTGATTTGGCTTTGGGCCTACTATAATTTCTTTTCTAAACATTGCATGGCCTCGAGGGCACATTTTCGGTACATGACTTTAAAAGGGCTTTTAAAATGACTTTTATGAAACCTCTCGGAGAAGAGGGGATATTACAATGATTTTATTACTGGTCTTCATTCTAATACTAGGCTCGGCTGGGCCATAGCACTAGACATTGTTTTCTATGAATTTAGACTCGGATACGAGTCGGTCAACCTATTTAGGGATTTTGATACTTGATATCTATTTTTAGACCCAGATACGCTCTGGGCACCCTCGATGAGGGTTATTGAGACATGACTACTACTTTAGACCAGGATATGCTTCGAGAACCCTTGATGAGGGTTATTGAGATTATTACTACTGATTTAGACTCGGATCGAATCCAAGCACGTACTGTGAGATCCCGACTATTGAGATATATTGAGTTTCGTGTTTGTATATGGTCTACAAGTAGACCTCCATGAACTCTACCATTCCGGACCAAGTGCTACAAACCAATAGTGATCGAAGGAAGGGGATGTACGTCATAGAAGAGGTACTCGAGAGATGTCCTACCATGTATACCGCCTTTATTGGACCTTTGGGGCACCGGAGGGGGTAACATACAACATTGTGATCACACTTGGTTACAGATTCATCATATCACATCATCATGCATACTTCACTCGGATTCCACCCTTGTCTGTTGTGTGTTTAATGTACACTCTGGTTGTATGGGCGGCCAGAGGGTTTGTTTTCACTTGATTGTGTTCCTCGATTGTATGGGCAGCCATTGAGGCTGTAGGTAGATTATATTACTCCTGTCATCTTGTAGACCTAGTTGTGGTCCTTGGTTCTTGTGGATTGGTATGTTTTTAGCCTGTTGAGGCTCCAAGTTTGGGCTTGAGTATTGAGGGGGGATAGTGAGTCCTATATTAATGAGGCACTATATAGTGGTCTTCTGAGCGAATTGTGGGTTCCTAATTCTATTCTTTAGCATGATTTTGAGTGGTAACTCTTGGTTCTTGTGGTTTAGTTATTCCATTCTAGGTTGTAAATTGTGAGATGGATCTCGCTTCATGCTTATCTTGAGAGTTGGTGTTTTTAGTATGTTTTCGTTACTTTTATGGCTTCTAGTTAGTTATGTTGGATTGCTTTCCTTCTTTCCCTTCTTACTTGAGGTTACCAGTATACCGCCATTTTCTTAATTCTCTCTCTCTTTATTTATACTATTGTTGCAAGGATCTCAGGTGCATCCCTCTTTCTTACACCTGTGTTTCTGTGTTATGTAGATCTTCCATGCTAGCATTGTATGCTTATAACTCTTGGTTGTCTATTCTTTGTGCTAGTTCCTTATGATTTCTCTATTGCTTCGATGATTGCTTTCTTGCTATCTGCTATTTACTATTTTTATATCTTATATGTGCTTAGTCGGCCGATGATGCCTACTAGGTACCCGTTGCTTAGCAATTGCTGCTCATACTACACTTCTGCATCTTTCTGGTGCAGATATTAGTTTAGCTTTCGTCGTTGATCGCCTTGGAGACTCATGCAGCTTTTTGATATCTGAGACTAGGGTGAGCGCCTGGCGGTCGTGGCTTGACCACATCTCATCTTTTGTACTGTTACTCTTTATATATTTGGAGACAGTTGTACTTATCATTTTGTTACTTCTAGCACTTGTATTCTGTCAGAAGCTTCTCTACTATCGATACCAAGTCTTGGGGTTAGTGTAGCTTCATTATGTATGTATTCAAGTTTTTGCTTCTGCTTTGTTTATCTTTATATTCTTCTTCTATTTATTTCTACTTATTGTGCATATTGGTTAGGTAGTATCCCATTACTAACCATTTCGGGCTACCGGAATTGGTTCACCTACTAGGGGGTTGTAGGTGTCATCATGACCTGAGAAATTGGGTCATGACAGCTTGGTATCAAACCTCTAGGTTCACCGATGTCGTAGTACAGAATCAAGAGTCTAAGTAGAGTCTCATGGATTGGTACGATGACATCCGTATCCTTTCTGCAGAAGGCTACAGGGCATTCTTAGGAAGACTTCCATATTCTTGTCTCCTTATCGTGCGTTCCCGGCTCTATTAACTTCTAAATTTTGGTTGTTTCATTCCTTATCATATGCGTAAGATGAGTTTGACAATAGTTGGTGTCGAGGCTTCTATGTCAGTTGCTTCAGTGCTTTTGTCAGTGCCAAGACTTCAGGGTGAGAGTTTACCGCATCAGATAGGAGGTGTAGGGCAAGCTCAGCCACTGATTGGATTTATAGCGACCCCAATTCTTTAGGACACCATGGCTAGGACTCTGAGTCCTACGATGGGTGTTTCAGTACCCTGTTCTACGAGTGGTGCTTCAGTTATGGGTGAGCTTCAAGTTCTTCGACAGGGTTATACTTTGATATTGGACTATGAGGCAAGATTTCACGAGATGGTTAGGTGTACTGCTAGGACTGTGCAATTAGAGTTTGATAGGGTTCAGAGCTTTATTAGAGGTTTGATTTCACCACTCCATTTGGCGATTGAGCATTTGGTTACAGTTGGGATGACCTTCTTTCAGGTAGTGGATCATGCTTGGGCTACTGAGGGTTTGTGTCGTGAGGCTTATGGGGGTAGTGCTAAGAAACGTTATCGTCAGGACAGTTCCCAAGGTTCTCAGACTTGAGGTAGGGGGTTCTCCACCAGAGATAGGTTCAATTTCTTCTTATCTACCCGACTAGTTTTATTTACTCCACAGGTTTTAGAGATTCAGGGCACAAGGCATGTTTAGCTAAGCAGACATGGTATGGGTCAAATTCTTCGAGGTTCGCTTTCAGGTTGTGTAGGTCATGGTGGCCGGTCAATTTTAGTGAGATCTCCTCGCTTGTATGTACTGCTAGGGATTGTCCTACAATTCCATCTTTTAGCCAGCAGGGTCAGCATGTGTTATCTCCTTGGGCTTCAATGCCACCAGCAAGAGGTAGAGTACAGGGTAGTAGGGGTCATCCCTAGGTGGTTCGAGGGGGCTTCTGAGCTAGTAGTTATGGTAAGGGTTATCGCCGGTGTGGTGAGCATGGGCACTCTATTAGGAAGTGCCCCACGATTGCATATCCCGGTCAGCCTGGTTGTTATGATTGTGTAGTGATTAGTCACTTCTCTATAGATTGCCCCCAGTGAGGGATGGTTGAGCCTTTAGCTTTGACTACTCAGTCCAGAGTTAGACCCGCATCAGTCTGATGCCCTTCTTGGTGGGCTTGAGGTAGAGGTTCTTGATATAGTTGCTCTAGGTAAGGCTCTTATTGCCTTCGACTTGTGATAGTCCTATTCGCATTGCAATTCTTTATCTTCTATCATTTATTTGCTTATATGCCTACTTGCTACTTATTTAGTTGTTTGGCTACCTGAGTTGTAGTGTTTATGCATTATTTTTGTGGTAGTTTATTCATTAATAGTTGATGGGGGTGAGTTATCCTTTTGAGGTATTTTACCCAGAGTTGTAGCTCGTGGGTAGTTCTTGTTAGTCTGTTTATGGTTGGGTTTGTTTCCTATTTTGCTGTGGCTCTATACTTGTGTTGAGTCTTTCCTTTTTGAGCGATCCTAGATGGTTGATGCCTAGGATATTTTCTAGCATTGCTAGAAGTCCTTGTTTTTGTTTGGTGTTACCGGTGGTTGTGCCGGAGTTTGAGCTTTGTCTTAAGTTGAGAGGTGTTGGTTATTCTAGCGTGCATATATTGGTTTTGTTTTTTGGGTAATTAGAATTGACCCTATTTATTTGGTTGGTTTAGGCAGTTGGCATGTATGTGGGTTGTTCCTATAGTTTCCTTCAGTTTCTTATCCGGTTGGGTTGTCTTGGTTCTAGTTTGGGTCTGTTTAGTGAGGTTGGTTTCGTTCTACAGTTTGGAAGTTTCTCTGTCAACACAGGGTATTCATACATGCCTTTACTAACTTGGATGTGCAAGCTTCAGTCGGGTTCAGATGGGTTGTTCAGTTAGGTTCAGTTATTGGGTTTGATATTAGCAGAGGTATTCGTCCGTTTGTCGATTATCAGTTGGTGTAAAACTACTATAGTTTTCAAGTATGTGCTTTGGGTTAGTATTTTGGATGTCAAAGGATAGTAGGTTATAGATTAGCTTGGAAGGAGTTTGAATGAAAAGGATGGCTTCGTTCATAGTGAAGTATAAGCGGGGACTATGGATCTCTAATTTGTTAGTTGATGCTTCGAGGGTGGTTTGAGTTTTCGTCTTACATGAAGCTTCCTATTCATGGTGCAAAATAATTCAGTTCAGAATAACAGGGTTTTGCAGATCAGCAGGTTCATGAGTTAGAATTTTTAGTGATGGTTTTTTCTGGTAAACCCAATTGTGGTTTCAAAGATTCGACTTTTGTGTGTTGGTCGCCTTGCTTCTCTGGTTCGGTGTTGTGTTGGTGCCTTCCTGTTTAGATTCTTGAGGTTCATTTTGGGTTGGCAGTCTCTTGGTGTCTTGGAGTTTGAGTTTGGATTCTGTCTGGGCTAGTAAAGAGTTTAGGCTTGGTTGCCTTTCTTGGTTCTATTATGTTGGGTGCCATCTGGTCGAGGAGGCTACCTAGGTTATCCAAGAGAGTAGTGCTAGCTTTGTATCCGCTGTTTTTTTAATCTTTAGTCTTTCTTTCTTTCCTCTGACTTTCGAGGATGAAAGTCTTTTTAGTAGTGGATGATGTAATGACTCTCCCGGTCATTTACGTGTGTTCACCTTTCTTGTACTGTTAGAGCTTACCTATAGTGGCCCCAAGTCATTTATGGCTTGTTGGGAGCGCTAGTTTGGTGCTCGGGCCATTTGTTTGGTCTTTTTGGTTGTTCCTTGTTTTAGAGCTTTAGGCTTTTGAGATCATTGACTTCAGTCAACATTCTTGGTGAACATGCTCAGAATCAAATTCCTACAGTTTCATTAGCTCCGAAGCAGGGACTTTGGTCTAGTGGGACCCTTGGTCGGGATTTGGGAGTTTTTCAGCATGGAATTCTCTCTTATTCTGTGTTTCAGGCTAGTTGGGCTTGCTTGGTTGACTTTGGTCAACATTTGGAGAAGACGACCTCGGATGAAAATTCTGTCAGCACAGTTAGCTCCTAAATGTCGAGTTTAGTCAGAGGGACCATTGGTTTGGGTCCCGAGGCTTCTAGACTTGATTTTGGCCCTTGGGTTCCGTTTTGGGAATCGTTGGCCTAAAGGTCGATTTTGAGCGTGGGGTCCACTTTTTGTTAAATCGACCTCTGATAGGATTTTTATCAATTCTATTGGATTCGGAACGTTGTTTCTAGTCTAATAGCTCAGGTCGATTGTGTTAGCGGGACCCCAATGCATTCCCCGAGACCCAAAGCGTGAGAATTTACTCTTGACAGCTGGTTGTTGTCATAGCCAACTTTTTTCTTCGCAAACGCGGGGAGCTGGCCGCATTTGCATAGGGCAATTTTCAGCTGCCCTAATTTTTTTATTCGCGTTCGCTGGCCTTGGTTGCGTTCGTGAAAGGCATTTGGCCATCTGCCCATTTTTCTCTTAGCGTAGGCGATGCCTTGGCCGCGTACGAAGGCCAAGGCAGTCAGCTTAAGTTGGCTTTTCTTGTTTTCTTCTTGACTTTTCCAAACACCTTCAACTCCGAACCTCCATAGCCAAACACCCAAAATACTCCATTTTCCTCCCTTATTGTTCCCTACTGGTTGGAGGGCTTTATTTTATTGATCGTTGCTTGATTATCGACTTCTAAGACGGGTAAGTCTACTCTTAATTTCCCATTTTCTACATTAAATTCTCTTTGAATTCTTAAATGGGTGGGTTATTTTGGAGCCCCATTTCATGTTCGTTTCCGCTCAAGTTTTGAGCATGTGCTCTTGGGATGGTAAGGAACATGTGTGTTTTTCAGTTCTGGTTTTGGGTTGTGGGGCCCACAAGCCCGTTTGTGGCCCAGATTTTGACCCGGTTATGTTTATAGCATTATGGGTATCGTTAGTCTCATATTAATATGTTGATTATTGTATTTATAGTTGTTTCGTGAATTGGAGCTTCCCGGAGCAGTTCGAGCTTGGATGACGCTATTCCCGCAGCTAGTCATCGTATGACAAGTAGGTTATGACTTTACTTACCTAGACTCTGCGTATATAGGCTACAACTGCATTAGTTAGTATCCTTGGATGGATTGTTTTAGGTTGGTACCCCAGATCGTGCCCATCTTTTCTGTCCATTTATTTTCTACATTGATTGTAGTATTCGTGTAGTATTGTATATTACCCTTGCGGTCCTGTGTGTCCTTGTACTGACTCTGGATATGGTGGATTATTTGGGAATGTCCATGAGTCCCAGACATAGATATATCCTTCTAGGCTGGTTATGACCGCTGTAGAGCTATTGAGCCTGTGCAAGGCCGATAGGAATTGTTTGTGAGCCATTTAGGGCTACTCTATTGTTTGCGAGCATATCATACATGAAAAAGTTTTACCTGCATGTTTTACTACTAAATTGGCTTCGGGCTTACTATAATTTGTTTTCTAAACTTTGCATGTCCCCCGAGGGCACATTTTTGGTACATGACTTTGAAAGGGATTTTAAACTGACTTTTACGAAACCTCTCGGAGTAGAGGGGGTATTATGATGATTTGATTACTGGTCTTCATTCTGATACTAGGCTCGGTTGGGCCATAGCACTAGATATTATTTTCTGTGGATTTAGACCCGAATACGAGCCGGGCACCTTATTTAGGGATTTTGATACTTGATTTCTATTTTAGACCCGAATACGCTCCGGGCACCCTCGATGAGGGTTATTGAGACATGACTACTTCTTTAGACCTGAATATGCTCCAGGCACCCTTGATGGGGGTTATTGAGATTAGTACTACTAATTTAGACTCAGATCGAATCCAAGCACGTACTATAAGATCCCGACAATTGAGATATTTTGAGTTTTGTGTTAGTATATGGTCTACGAGTAGACTTCCATGGACCCTACCATTATAGACCAAGTGCTACAGACTGATGGTGACTGAAGGGAGGGGATGTATGACATAGGAGAGGTACTCGGGAGATGTCCTTCCATGGATCCCACCTTTATTGGACCTTTGGGGCACCAGAGGGGGTAACATACAACACTGCGATCACACTTGGTTACAGATTCATCATGCATACTTCACTCAGATTCCACCCTTGTCTGTTGTATGTTCAGTGTATGCTCCAGTTGTATGGGCAGTCAGAGGGTTTGTTTTCACTTGATTGTGTTCCTCAATTGTATGGGCGGCCGTTGGGACTGTAGGTAGATTATATTACTCCTGTCATCTCATAAACCTAGTTGTGGTCCTTGGTTCTTGTGGATTGGTAAGTTTTTAGCCTGTTGAAGATCCGAGTTTGGGCTTGAGTATTGAGGGGGGCTAGTGAGTCCTATATTATTGAGACACTATTGAGTTGTCTTCTGAGCGGATTGTGGGTTCCTGATTCTATTCTTTAGCATGATTTTGAGTGGTAACTGTTGGTTTTGGTGGTTTAGTTATTCAATTCTAGGTTGTAAATTGTGAGATGGATCCCGGTTCATGCTTATCTTAAGAGTTGGTGTTTTTAATATGTTTCCGTTACTTTTATGGCTTCTAGTTGATTGTGTTGGATTGCTTTCCTTCTTTCCCTTCTTACTTGAGCTTACCGGTATACCGCCATGTTCCTGATTCTCTCTCTCTTTATTTATACTATTGTTGCAAGTATCCCAGGTGCGTCCCTCTTTCTTACACCAGTGATTCTGTGTTATGTATATCTTCTGTGCTACCAGTGTATGCTTATAACTCTTGGTTGTCTATTCTCTATGCTAGTTCCTTGTGCTTTCTCTATTGCTTCGGTGACTGCTTTCTTGCTATCTGCTATTTACTATTTTTATATCTTATATGCGCTTAGTCGGCCGATGCCTACTAGGTAACCATTGCTTAGCAATAGGTGCTCATACTACACTTTTGCATCTTTCTGGTACAGATATTAGTTGAACTTTTGTCGTTGATCACCTTGGAGACTCATGCAGCTTTTGGATATCCGAGACTAGGATGAGCGCCTAACGGTCGGGGCTTGACCACATCTCATCTTTTGTATTGTTACTCTTTGTATATTCGGAGACAGTTATACTTATCATTTTGTTACTTCCAGCACTTGTATTCAATCATAAGCTTTTGCTCTATCGATACCAAGTCTTGGGTTTGGTGTAGTTTCATTATGTATGTATTTAGGTTTTTGCTTCCGATTTGTCTATCTTTATACTCTGCTTCCGCTTATTTCTGCTTATTGTGCGTATTGGTTAGGTAGTAGCCCATTACTAACTGTTCTGGTCTACGAGAATTAATTTGCCTACTGGGGTTTGTAGGTGTCATCATGACCTGAGAAATCGGATCGTGACATACAACGTATTTAATATTATTGTTATGTTAATAAATAATAACATATATTAAAAACAATTATATATATATATATATATATATATATATTATTTTTTAAAAAACCGACCTTATTAGGTGGGTTTTATCAAAATATATAAGAACAAATCGACCAACGATGGTCGGTAATAATTAATAAAAAAATTATTTTTTAATGGAGGTAAAACCGTCCAAAAATGGACGGTGTTTTTAATAATAAAATTATATATTATATAAAAAAATCATCCACAAGTGAACGATTTCTTCAATAATATAATTATATATTATATATTATATAAGCAAACCGTCCACAAGTAGACGGTTTGTTCAATAATAAAATCATATATTATATATTATATAATAAAACCATCCACGTGTGGACGGTTTGTTCAATAATAATATTATATATTATACAACAAAATTGTCCACAAGTAGAGGATTTTTTCAATAATATAATTATATATTATATATTATATAAAAGAGTTATATTTATATTATGAATTTTAAAATTATATATATTATATATTTTTTATTTTTTTTAACTATAACTGACCAAATGTGGTCGGTTTTTTCAATTATTTTTTACCAGGAAATATTTCGACCATTTAAGGTCAGAATATAATATTTTGCTATTTTCCTTTAAGAAAACTGACCACATTTGGTCAGTTTTGTAGTTAAAAAATTTAAAAAAAAATCACTAAAACCGACGACATTTGGTTGGAAATTACCGACCACGAATCTGTGGTCAGTTTTCTGTGGTGTGTTTTTCTGTTTCTTTTAGAAGTGAAATGCGTACATTGAAGTGGGATCCACGATTTGAGCCAGATGTTGAAACTATAATTGGAGTAGCTTGTATTTCATTGCCAGATCTACCACCCAATTTCTTTACTAAAGAGGCAATATTTTCAATTGCTTCAGCAGTAGGGAGACCACTCACAGTAGACTTGGCTACTAAAAATCAAACGAGACCTAGTTGTAAAAAAGTTAAGGTTGAAGTAGACCTAGTGGAAAAGTTACCTCAGAGGGTGTGTATCAATGAAGAGGATGATAAGACAGGGGAAACTAAGTCGAAGTGGATTCAAATTCAGTACGATTATATGCCTAAGTATGGTAGGAAATGCTACTTACAAGGACATGAAGAAGCAAGTTGCTGGAATATCCATCCAGAATTACATGAAGAAAATGAGGGAGAACAAAAGGAAGAGGAGGAAGTGAAGAAACCGATAACAGGTATTGCAGCCCACAAGAGAAGGGTATTGACAAGTGGTAAAATAGTGGGGGGGAAATCAATACAATAAGATGGAATGGATGCAGAGACAAAGTAAGTACAAGAAGGACAAATATGGTCACATAAATAAGGAGGAAGAAGTCCAAATAAAAAATGCTTTTTCTTCCCTACTGGAATAAGAAGAGAAACAAAATGAAGAATACCAGACTAAGGATCCTTAAGTTAGTACAAGGAAATGGGTGGATCAAAGTTTTGGGAAAGCTTAAACCAAAAAACCAACAAAAGAGGGAGAAAGGGAAAGTCCAAGTGCAATACACAAATAAGATCAAGGCCAAATCCACAAATAAGAAGGATCCAATCAGATGAATGCAAAACTAAATCAGCCCAATCAAGGAAATGAAAAGGATAGCAAGAAGGAAGAAGATACAAGAGTGGAAAAAGGAAACATAGTCATGCCAGAAGCATATAGCACTACTATAACCCAATTGGCAATACAAGGCAATAATTAAAGTGAAGAAAGAAACAAAGGAGGATGAAGTGAGGACATAGAGCATCTGGAGCTGAATATTAACAAAATTGCCAAGGAAGGAGACTTGTCACCTAAACAGATTGATAAGCTTAAGGCAAATCATGGGAAGCAAAAGAAAAAAGTATAGGGGAAAGTTACAACCCCTAAGCACTTGCAAGGAAAACAAGGAGTACAACATCTAAGTATAATATGTGTCTATGAATGCACTAATCTGGAATATAAGGTCAATAAATACACAAGAAGCATTTACTAGACTTATCACCTTGTAGAAGAGACATTATGTTTACTTTGTGGGATTAACGGAACCATTCCAAGAGGGTCATAATCTAGAAGAATATAAGAGAAGACTGGGAATGCATCATGCAGTAGCAAATGTCAATAACAAAATATGGGTATTTATGGATAAAGCAATAGAACACACAGTAATAAGAGATGAGGAACAACAGATAACTTTGAAGCTGCAGAATCAGACTAGGGGATTAAAGTAGCAGTTACCCTAGTCTATTCTAAATGCACCCAGGTATAAAGGTTGTCATTATGGGAAGCTTTGGATGATGTAGCAAGATCAATGCAATAACCTTGGCTAGTGAGAGGGGACTTCAATTCCATAACTAATGAAGAAAAGAAACTAGGGCGATTACCAGTTACAACAGCTGAAATGGACGACTTCAAACATTGTATAATTGTGTGTAACCTGGAGGATCAAGGATTCAAAGAAACCAAGTATACATGGTGGAATAGAAGAACTAATGAAGAATGCATATTTAAAAGACTATACATGGTCCTTCGTAATGATTTGATGTAATGACCCTTTTGGTCATTCCTGCATTTGTGGCTTCTTTGTACTATTAGAGCATCTCTGTAGCGGCCTCAAGTCATTTATGGCCTGCTGGGACTGGTGGTTCGGTGCCCTGGCTGTTCGTTAGGTTTTTATGACCATTTCCTAATTTTAGAGCCTTAACTTATGAAATCATTGACTTCGGTCAACATTCTTGGTAAACATGCTTGTAATTGAGTTTTGATAGTTCCATTAGCTTTGGAGTGTGGATTTTGGTCTAGTTTGACCCTTGACCAGGGTTTGGGAGCTTCTGGTTTAGATTTATCTTATTTTCTATGTTTTCTAGCCAGTTGAACTTAGAAGTTTGACTTTGGTCAATATTCGGAGAAGATGGCCTCGGATGGAAATTCCACCAGCGTTGTTACCTCCAAAATGTCTACTTTGGGCTAGAGGGACCTTTGGTTTAGGTCTTGAGGCTTCCAAACTTATTTTTGGTCTCTGGGTTTCATTGTTGGAAAGTTGGCCATTTGGGTGTAGGGCCCACTTTTTGTTAAATTGACCTCCTTTGGGAATTTTATTGATTTTATTGAGTCTGAAATATCATTTTGAGTGCTGTAGCATAGTTTATTTACACACATGGGGTCTCAGATGAGTTTTGGGGACCAATCCGATGACTTTGCAACTTGGAAAATTGCAAGTTGTTGTTGTAGGTGCAGGCCTCAGGCCTTAATCGTGACCGCAAGGGGGGCCACGTGATCAATATGGTCTTCCTTCTTGGGGCTCATGACTGCGAGATCTATAGCTCATGACTATGATGCAGTCCCTGCCTTTTTGTTCTTCGTGACTGCATGGCTAGACTATCACAATCGTGATGGTCTAGCCAGCATGATCATCACGACCGCGTGGAGTCCCTTTGCAATCGCGAAGAAGGACCCCTTGCTATATATAAATCTTTCCCTTCTTTTTCTTCACTTTATAACCAAAATCCCTCCATGGTTATTGAGCTTTAAGCTACCTTTTCCAATGTTGGTTCATTCCAAGTGTTAGGGTGATTAATTCCTTTCCTGTGATTTTTTCTCCATCATAAACTGTAAGTTCTAATCTTTTAAATTCCATAATTTTGTCATTTGATTCTTAATCTTACTCTTGAAGTTCTAGGGTTGTTTTGAGCCTTCCCCTTGTTTGTTATTACTCAATATACGAGCATGTGCTCCCGGTAGCATTTGTAACTTTTGTTTTCGGCTTTGAGTTATGGGGCCCACGGGCTTGCTTTTGACTTAGATTTTGACCAGGATAAACTTTAAGCAATATGGGTATCATTAGCTTTGTTTTAATGCATAGATTTCATTCTTGATAGTCTGATTGCTTGTCGAGGCTTTTCGAAGTAGCTTGGGCTCAGGCTTTGGCTTCGCAGCAGTCATTCATCAAACGCTAGGTAGGTTACGACTTCTCTAACTTAGACTTTGCGTATATAGGTTATAATTGTACTATTTGGCATCCTTGGGTTGGGTTTATTAATTTGGCATCCCAGACCTTGTCCATTTTCTTTCTTCTATTTTATTTTATACGTTCGCTTTAGTGTTCGATCTCATTATGTAGCATAACCTTTTGTGGCACTATATGGCCTTCGTACGTGCCTTTGGACCATAGATAGTGAGAATATTAGTAAATATACATGAGTCCTAGGCATCAGATTATGATACTAGATCAAGTTATCTATGTTGTAGAGTAGATTGAGCATGTGAAGAGCTGATAGGTTTATTGTGAGCCATTGGGCTATTGATTGTTTGCAATCATATCATTCATGCAAATAGTTTTCTACATCATTTACTACTAATATGGTTTTGGTCCTAATTATCACCGTTTTCTAAACCTTGCATGGACCCAAGGGTCCATTTTCAGTATAAATAGTTGTAAAAAGATTTTTGAAACTGATTTTATGGATCTTCTTGGAGTAAAAGAAATATTATGATGATTATCACTGGGTTTTTCACACTGATACTAGACTCAATCGATCCTAGAGCTAGACTTGTTTTTATTATATATTTAGACCCGGTTACACTCCGGGCACCCTTATTGGGGTACTGAGCTTTACTGATTTTAGACTCAGCTTGAATCTGGGAATTTATATTGAGATTCCCAGATTTTGTATGTGATCGTGGAGACCTCCATGGACTTTGCTAATCCAGACCAGGGGTACAACTTATGAGTGTCGGAGGAGGGGTATGTGGTATAGTAGGGGTATATAGGGAATTCATACATAGATCCTGCCTACTAGGCTTGCAGGCATTGGAGGAGGTACATAAGGTACTACTATAACACCTGGTCCCATCATATTATATCATATCATTCATTCTGTGTATGATTCCATCCTTGTTTGCTATTTGTTGAGTATATGCTCTGGTAGTATGGGATGCCGGAGGGTTTGTCTTCACTTGTATGTGTTCCTCGGGTGTATGGGCGTTTTCTAGGACTGTAGGTAGAGTATCTTACTCGCTTCTATTGTAGTATATGTTCATATCTTAGCTACTTGTGGGTTCTATTCGATCATCCTTACCATGTGAGATTCGCTGCTAGCATGCCTATGTTTAGTTGCTTTTCCTTCTTCCTCTTTTATTTGAGGTTACCGGTATACCACCATATTTCTTGAACTCTCTATATATATTGTTGTTGCAAGGATCCAAGTGTGTTCTCTACTCCTTTCACCTGTGTTCTGAGATATATATTTCTTTTGCGGCTAGCATGATGTGTTTGTATTCTCCTTGTCCCCTATTTGGGCTAGTTTATGTGTTCCTTCCCTGTTTGTTCTGTGACTACTTTATTCTTATCTTCTTTATATTGTTTTTATATCTTATATATGCTCAGTCGGCCTATGATGCCTATTGGGTACCCATTGATTTGTAATTAGTTCTTATACTATACTTTTGTATCTTTTCATGCAGATCCTAGTATGAGTTATCGCCATTGATCGCGCACAGACTCATACAGTGCTTCTGACATTCGAGACTGAGGTGAGCTCCTGGCGACCGGGGCTTGACTCTTATCTCTTCTTTTGTACCAGGTACTCTTTTTGTTATTCAGAGACAGTTGTATATTCTATTTTGTACATTCTTGTACTTTGTATATTTAGTAGCGACTCTTATACTGTGATACCAGGTCGTGGGATGGTTTAGTTTTCTCTATATGTATATGTTTTGTTTGCCCTTTTTCTCTACTTATTTTCTTGCTTCTGCTTATATTGCTTCTTCTGCATGCTTTTTAGCTAGTAGCCCATTACTAACCATTCTGGGCTACGGGGATTGGTTCACCTATAGGAGGTTGTAAGTGCCATCATGACCAGAGAAATCGGTCCATGACAACTTGGTATCAGAGCCTAGATTTACCAGTGTCATCGTTATAGGAGCCAATGTCTAGTAGAGTCACATAGATAGGGGTGGAGATATCCATACTCTATCTTTGGGAGGCTACAGTGACATTTTAGGAAACCTGGACCTTTTTCTTGCTTCTATATCATGTATCCTATTATAGATAGTTCCCAGAAATATCATTTTTTCTAGTTCACTCTTCGGCGGGAGGTTTCTTTCGTATCAAGAGTGTGTTGGGGAGGCCAGGGAAGATGGATTGGATCGAGAGGCGATCTTTCTTTTTAGTTTTCCAATCTTCTGTCCTTCATTCTTGCAGATGCAAATCATAGATGACCTAGTGGCATTTATGCCAGACCAGAGCATTCTTCTCAAGAAAAGAAAGCGGAGAGGGTGTCCATTCATTTCGCTTTCGGAAAACTTGCTGGTTGCGGATTAGTTCGTTCTGCGCTGGCAGCGGCCTCAGGCGAAAGCTGCTCTCTCGAAAGTCAGTTTCCTCGCCACCTTAGTGGGACTAGTCTAAAAAACTTTCACTTGAACTGCCAAGACTCGGTTTATTTGTGGGAAGGCCCTTCTAGAATTACGTTTAACATCCCTTTATTACTTTCCCGATCGGTGCCTAGGGTCGGTAGCTGGGCTTCGGGGCATTACTACCACGGCGGCTCTATCCAATAGCGATCCCTGCGTACACGATAGATCATCATCCTTCTCTAAATCATGCATGTTGGTTTGTTGTCGCGGTAACCTCCTCCCTGACTCCATTCTCCGAAGGAAGGGCAGTTGAACTCATACTTGCCATTCAGAGGAATCGCTGCGGATCTTAAAGTCGTGGATCTTTTGATGGCCGGTAGATGCTTTCTGAGCTGTTAGGGGTAAATTACCAACAAATGAGAATATTACTTCATTTGGTCATGAACCAGCTAATTGTTTTTGCTGTTACAGACCTGGGCAAGACACTATTGAGCATATCTTTGTGTCTGGGCATTTTGCTAAGCATGTGTGGAGGTTCTTTTCTGCTTTTTTGGGAATTCAACATGAGACTACACCTTTGAGAAATCTTCTTATGAGGTGGTGGATTATCAAACACCATAATGAAGTGCATAAACTTATTCTTGCCCCCTTCCCTTATGTTGTTGAAAGGCATTTTATTCTGCACGTCAAATTAAAATAAGGCCACCTTTTGATTGCATCCAAGGAAAGAATGCCACGAATGGTGTTTAGCAACCTGAAGCAAATGTTTTCCCTATCTCTAAAGAGGGCACTTGGGCCACTTGACTATAAGGAAAGATGGCTTTTATGGGGTCTTCCACAGTGGGTGAGGGTGAGACTTTGACACCAGTAGACCTGACTCTAGCAAGGGGTGGGGATGGTCATAAAGGTAGAGGCCAAGGACATTCCCTAGTAGCGGCACCAGTTAGAGCTACTGGGTTGAGTTTGAGCTTGAGTTAGTCACAGTGTAGCAGCTCATGGACCAGGGAATAGCCTAGGCACCACCAGGGTCAGCACCAGCATCTGTATCAGTACTAGCCCCAGCTCCTTCGTTAGATATTCGAGGTTTGCTTATTTAGTTGTTGGGGATGATTGAGGGTCAGCCTTCAGATGTAGCCTAGACATCTGCTCAGGGGGCAGCCCTGGGTGCTTAGAGTTCAGGAGTGCAACCTGCTACTGTAGCTCTCTGTACCGAGGTTTTTCTAGTACCTATAGTTGCTCAGCCTCTTGCTCCCTGCCCAATTATGAAAGAGTCAGAGCAGGCAACTTTGGGCAGGTTTCTGAGATTGTCTCTACCGAGGTTCTCCGGTGCTCTTGGTCAAAATGCTTATGATTTCATTTTGACTTGTTAGGAGATGCTTTATCATCTTGGGTTGTTGGATACTCACAAGGTCGGGTACACTACTTATCAACTGAAGGGCCCAGCTAAGCTATGGTGGAGGGCCCAGGTAACTTGCAGGCTATCTGAGTTGCCCTAATTGACTTTGAGAGAGTTTTATGAGGCCTTTATGGCCAAGTTCTTACCTCAGAGTGACCGTGAGTGTCATAGGAAGCAGTTTACCAGACTGATGTAGGGATCTATGTATGTATCTGAGTATAAGACTAGTTTTCACTAGTTGGCTCTATATGGGGCCATGATCATTCCTAGAGACCTAGACAGGGTTCGTCAATTTGTTTGGGGGTGGAGGATCGAGCTTCAACATACTGCTGAGATACTAGTTTTCTAGTGGGCAACCATTCTAGGCTATAGCAAACCATGTCCATACTATGGAGTACTTGCATCTTCATGATCCCCGGGCTAGAGATATGAGGCCAAGCTATTATGGCAGTTTCATTTGTTCCTATTTTAATAGTAGAGGTGTACACCAGTGGGGCTGAGGGTATCAGCCACAACAGCATTAGGGTCAGTCTAGACAGTCAGTTCAGGCATCACTTTAGGCTTCAGGTGGGCCTCAGTTTGATCAGGGTCATAGTGATCAGCATGGTCACAATAGTCAGTCTTTGAGAGGTACAACATTTGGGCATCAGACCATGGTGGCCATACCAGTTTAGAAAGTTCATCTTGACAAGGTGGGCCATCAGGGTTGTGCTATGAGTATGGCATCTTGGGTCACTATGCCAGAGAGTGCATCAAGCGGGGTCCAGTTCAATGAGATTCTCAGTCGGCTCAACCTCTCAGATCAGTGCAGCCACTAGTTAGAGGAGGTGGTGTTCAGAGTAGAGGTAGTGCTCAATATGGCAGGACAGGTAGTAGGGATAGTGGTCGATCAGGTGATGGTCGGTGATAGTTCTATGCAGTCCCAGGTAGAGTGGAGGCAGAGGCCTCGGATGTGGTAATCACAGGTATGATTTCTATATGTTGCCTGTCAGCTTAGCTTTATTTGATCCTGGTTCGACATGCTCGTATGTATCTGCCTACTTTATTCCATGTTTGAGGTTATCTAGTAAGCCATTATCTATTCTTGTATTTATTGCTACCCTAGTACATGATTCTTTAGTAGTGGATTAAGTTGTTAGATCCTATTTGATAGCCGTTGGAGGTTTTGAGACTTGGGCCGACTTGATGATTCTAGATATATAAGATTTTGATGTGATTCTAGGCATGGTCTAGTTATCCCCTCATTGAGCAATTTTCGATTGTTATGCCAAGACTGTTACCATAGCCGTGCTCAGCATATCCCTGGTTGTGTAGCAGGGTTCTATTAGTAGTGCGCCATTTGCGATCATTTCTTACCTTCAAGCTAGGAAGTTGATTTTGCACGGGTGTTTGGCTTATCTAGCATACGTCTGAGATTCTAGTGCCGACACTTCTTCTCCTGAGTCAGTTCTTGTGGTTAGTGACTTCCTTGATGTATTTCTGACTGAACAGCCAGGCCTTCCACCTGAGCGCAATATTGACTTTGCTATTGAGTTAGAGTCGGGTACCAGGCCTATTTCTATCACTCCGTATCATATAGATCTAGCTGAGTTGAGGGAGTTTAAGGATCAACTTCAGGATTTGCTAGCTAAGGGTTTTATTAGGCCGAGTGTGTCGCCTTGGGGTGCTCCAGTTCTGTTTTTAAAAAAGAAATATGGGTTGATGCAGATGTGTATTGATTATTGGTAGCTGAATAAGGTAACTGTGAAGAATAGGTATCTGATATCGCATATAAATGACTTGTTTGATCAACCCCAGGGTTTAGCCGTGTTTTCTAAGATAGATTTGAGGCCAAGCTACCACCAATTGAGGATTAGGGTGGAGGACATCCCTAAGACAACATTCAAGACATATTATGGCCACTATGAGTTCCTTGTGATGTCTTTTGGGTTGACTAATGCCCCCGCAAATTTCATGGACTTGATGCACCGGGTGCTCAATCCATACTTGGATTTATTTGTGATAGTATTCATTAATGACATACTGATATACTCGCAGAGTAGAGATGAGCATGAGCAGCACCTGAGGAGTGTACTGCAGACTTTGAGAGATCATTGGCTTTATGCCAAGTTCTCAAAAGTGCGAGTTTTGGCTTGAGTCAGTAGCATTCCTAGGACATGTGGTGTCTAAGGATGAGATTAGAGTAAACCCAGGGAAGATTTCAGCCATTTGTAATTGGCTGAGACCTACTACTCCTACCAAGGTTTGCAGCTTTGTTAGGTTAGCAGGGTATTATAGATGATTTATCGAGGTTTTTTCTTCCATAGAAACACCTTTGACTAGGCTGACTAGGAAGGATATTCCCTTCCAGTTGTCATATCAGTGCAAGGATAGTTTTCAGAGGCTTAAGGCCTTATTGACTTCAGCTCTAGTGTTGACATTGCCAGTTGAGGGTCAGGGCTTTTAATGTATTGTGATGCTTCAGTGGTTTGTCTTGGTTGTGTGTTGATGCAGCAATGTCGTGTGATAGCTTATGCATCGAGGTAGCTGAAGGTTCACGAGCGCAACTACCCCACTCATAACTTAGAGTTGGCGGTGGTAGTCTTTGTGCTAAAGATATGGAGGCATTACTTATAGGGTTCGCTGTAAGATCTTCACCAATTACTATAGTCTTCAGTACATGACGAGTCAGAGAGAGCTGAACTCTAGACAGCGGAGATGGATTGAGTTACTGAAGGACTATGACTTCACCATTCTATACCATTCGGGCAAGGAAAATATGGCAGCGGATGCCTTGAGCCGGAAGATAGTAAGAATGGGCAGTCTAATTTCTCTTTCAATTTCAGAGCGATCGTTGGCCTTGGACATCTAGTCCTTGGCTAACCATTTGGTTAGACTTGACTTATCGGATCCTACCAGAGTTCTTGCTAGTATTGAGGTGCGTTCTACTTTCGTTGATCAAATTCACAGCTTCAATTTAAGGATCAATAGTTATGTAATATTCATGATTAGGTTATTCAGGGTGAGGCCAGCAGGGCTACTTTAGATTCTAATGATGTTTTGAGATTTGATAGTCACCTTTGTGTTCTGAGAGTTAGGGATTTAATTTAGTTGATTCTTCGTCAGGCACATTGTTGTAGATATTCCATCCATCCAGGCACAGCTAAGATGTATAAAGATTTGAGACAACTTTACTGGTGGAGTGGCATGAAGCAGGACATAGTGGAATTTGTATCTCGGTGCTTGAACTGTCATCAGGTTAAGTTCGAGCACATAAGACCTGGTGAATTGATGGAGAGACTTCCCATTCCTGAGTGGAAGTGGGAAGGGATCACTATGGACTTCATAGCTTGATTGCCATGCACTTCTCGAGGGTTTGACTTTATTTGGGTAATTGTTGATAGGCTGACTAAGTCTACACACTTCTTGACAGTTCATTCTTCCTATAGAGCAGAGAGGTTGGTTCTGATTTATCTCTGTGAGGTGGTTCATTTGCATGGGGTCCCAACTTCTATCATTTCAGACCGCGACACTCAGTTTACCTTTTAGTTCTGGAGGACTATTCAGTGAGAGATGGGTACAGAGGTTCAGCTTAGCATTGCATTTTACCTTCTGACAGATGGCAAGTCCGAGAGGACTATCCAGGTCCTGGAGGACACGTTACTAGCCTTTATTCTTGACTTTGGAGGTTTGTGGGATCAGTATGTACCATTAGTAGAGTTTGCATATAATAATAGTTTTCACTCGAGTATTGGCATAACACCTTTTGAGGCATTACAGATCTCCAATGGGTTAGTTTGATGGTTTGGAGTCCAGGCCATAACGCACATATTTGATTCATGATTTCTTAGACCGTGTCTGGGTAATTCAGGACAGACTTGGGGCAACCCAAAGTAGGTTGAAGAGCTATGCAGATCATAAACTTTGTGCCTTAGAGTTTAGTGTTGGTGGTCTATTGTTCCTTCGAGTGTCGCCCATGAAGGGCGTGATGAGATTCGGTAGGCGGGACAATCTTAGCCCCAGGTACATTGGGTCATTTGAGATTTTTTAGAGGGTTGGTAGTATTACTTACCAGCTAGCTTTATCTTCGATGTTTTCAGCTATGCCCCTAGTCTTCCATGTATCGATGTTAAGGCGATATGTTTCATATGAGTCGCATATGGTGCAGTGGGATTCAATGTTGTTGGATGAGAGCTTGGCTTTTGTTGAGTAGCCAGTAGCTATTCTAGCCTGAGATGTCAGGAGATTGAAGTCTAGAGAGATTCTGGTAGTTAAGGTTCATAGGACGCACCGTCCGGATGACGAGGCTACCTGGGACACCGAGAGTGAGATGTAGGCTCAGTATTCGCAGTTGTTTGAGCCTTCAGCTACTCCCTTCTTCTTGACTTTCATGGATAAAAGTCCTTTTTAGTAGTAGATTAGGTAATGACCTTTCGGTCATTCTCACATTTTTGCCTTATTTGTACTATTAGAGCATTCCTGTAGCGTCCCCAAGTCATTTAAGGCTTGTTGGGCTGGTGGTTCAGTGCCCTGGCCGTTCGTTAGGTCATTAAGAAGATTTCTCTATTTTAGAGCCTTAACTTAGGAAATCATTGACTTTGGTCAACATTCGAAGAAGATGGCCTCGGATGGAAATTTTGTCAATGTTGTTAGCTCTGGAATGTTGACTTTGGGCTAAAGGGACCTTTGGTTTGGGTCTTGAGACTTTCGTACTCATTTTTGGTCTTTGGGTTTCATTGTTGAAAAGTTGGCCATTTGGTCATAGGGCCCACTTTTCATTAAATCAACTTCCATATAGAATTTCATCGATTTCGTTGAGTCTGCAATACCATTTCGGGTGCAGTAGCATAGGTCATTTGTGTGTGAGAGGTCTCGGATGTGTTTTAGGGACCCATCTGGTGACTTTGCAACTTGGAAAGTTGCTGGTTGCTGTTACAGGTGCAGGACTCAGGCCTTAATCGCGAACACGAGGGGTGCCATGCAATTGCAATGGTCTGCCTCCTTGGGCATCATGACCGTGAGGTCTCCAGCTTATGACTGTGATACAGGGTCCCTGCCCCCTTATTCTTCACGATTGCATGGCTGGACTATTGCGACCATGATCGTCTAGCCAGCATGGGCATCACGACTGCGTGGGGTCCCTTCGCGATCATGAAGAAGGACCCCTGGCAGTATATAAATCTTTCCCTTTATTTTATTCACCTCATAACCAAAATCCCACCATTATTATTGATGTTTAAGCTCCTTTTTCTAGTCTTGGTTCATTCCAAGTGTTTGGGTGATTAATTCCTTTCTCGTGATCGTTTCTCCATCGTAAATTTTAAGTTCTAGTCTTTTAAATTTCGTAATTTTGTCATTTGATTCTTAATCTTTCTATTGATGTTCTAGGGTTGTTTTGAGCCTTCCACTTGTCCGTTCCCACTCAATTTTTGAGCATGTGCTCCCAGTAGCATTGGAAACCTTGTGGTAACTTTTGTTTCCAGCTTTGGGTTATGGGGCTCACGAGCCCGTTTTTGACCTGTATTTTGACCCGACTAAACTTTTTGCAATATAGGTATCATTAGCTTTGTTTTAACGCATAGATTTTATTCTTGATAGTGCAATTGCTTATCGGGGCTTCTCGGAGCAGTTTGAGCTCAGGCTTTTGCTTTCCAGCAGCCATTCATAGGATGCTAGGTAAGTTACGGCTTCCCTACCTTTAGACTTTGCGTGTTTAGGCTATAATTGCACCATTTGGCATCCTTGGGTTGGGTTTATTAGTTTAGAACCCCAGACCTTGTCCTCTTTCTTTTTGTCTAATTTATTTTGTATGTTCGCTTTAGTATTCAATATCATTGTACAGCATCACCCTTTGTGGCCTCATGTTACCTTCGTACATGCCTTTGGACCATAGATAGTGGGAATATTGGGAAATATCTGTGAGTCCCAGGCATCGAATTACGATATTAGATCTGGTTATCTGTGTTGTAGAGCGGATTGAGCCTGTGCAGGGCCGATAGGTTGATTGTGAGCCGTGGGGCTATTGATTATTTGCGATCATATCATTAATGTAAATAGTTTTCTGCAGCATTTACTACTATTATGGCTGGGCGCCTAACTATCACCATTTTCTAAACCTTGCATGGCCCCGAGGGCCCATTTTTAGTTTAAATGGTTGTAAAAGGATTTTTGAAACTGATTTTATGTATCTTCTTGGAGTAAAAGAGATTTTATGATGATTTTATCATTGGGGTTTTAACACTGATACTAGAATTAGCCGAGCCGAGGGCTAGACTTGTTTTTATTATATATTTAGACACGGTTACACTCTGGGCACCCTTATTTGGGTACTGAGCTTTATTGATTTTAGACCTAGCTTGAATCTGGGAATTTATATTGAGATTGTCGATCAGACCAAGGGCTACAAGTTGCGAGTATCGAAGGAGGGGTATACGATGTAGTAGGGGTATACAGGGGAATCCCTTCAAGGATCCTGCCTACTGGGCCTGCAAGCACCGAAGGAGAAACATACGATACAACTATCACACCTGGTCCCATCATATCACATTATATCATTCATTATGTGTATGGTTCAACCCTTGTTTGTTGTTTGTTGTTTGTTGAGTGTATGCTCCGGTAGTATTGGATACCAGAGGGCCTGTCTTCACTTGTATGTATTCCTCAGATGTATAGGCGCCCGCTGGGACTGTAGGTTGAGTGGCTTACTCACTTCTATTATAGTATATGTTCATATCTTAGCTACTTGTGGGTTCTATTCGATCATCCTTACCATGTGAGATTCACTGCTAGCATGCCTATGTTTAGTTGTTTTTCCTTCTTCCCCTTTTATTTGAGGTTACCGATATACTGCCATATTTCTTGAACTCTCTATATATATTGTTGTTGCAAGGATCCAAGTGTGTTCTCTACTCCTTTCACCTGTGTTCAGAGATATATATTTCTTCTGTGTCTAGCATGATGTGTTTGTATTCTCCTTGTCCCCTATCTGGGCTAGTTTCTGTGTGCCTTCCTTGATTGTTCTGTGACTACTTTATTCATATCTGCTTTATATTGCTTTGATATCTTATGCGCTCAGTCAGCCTATGATGCCTACTGGGTACCCATTGCCTTGAAATTGGTGTTCATACTACACTTTTGAATCTTCTGGTGCAGATCATAGTGTTAGCTATCATTGTTGATCGCGTGTGGGCTCGTACAGTGCTTCTGACATCCGAGACTGAGGGTGAGCTCCTAGCGACTGGGGCTTGACTTTTATCTCTTTTTTTTGTACCATGTACTCTTTTTGTTATTCAAGACAGTTGTATATTCTATTTTGTACCCTCTTGTACTCTGTATATTTAGTAGCGGCACTTATACTGTAATATCAGGTCGTTGGATGGTTTAGTTTCTCTATATGTATATGTTCCATTTGCCATATTTCTCTACCTCTTATCTTGCTTCTGCTTATATTGCTTCTTTCGCATATTTTTTAGCCAGTAGCCCATTACTAACCATTCTGAGCTACGGGGATTGATTTGCCTATGGGGGTTGTGGTGCCATCATGACCTGAGAAATCGAGTCGTGACATTTGATGCAGAACCAGTTTCCAGTTCTGTAAGTAGAGCACTTAATAAGGAGTGGATCGGATCACTCCCCACTTCTTATCAGATTCAACACTGTCAACGAAGAGGTTGTAAAACCTTTCAGGTTTATAAGCTTCTGGTTAAAGAAAAATACTTTTAAGGAGGTTATAAGGCAACCTTAGAAAGCAGATTTTGAAGGAAACCCTTTTAGCTTATTCCACCATAAGCTCAAAAGGGTAGAAAAGGCTATCAGTTAATGGAGTAAGTACACTGTTGGTAATATCTTCCAAGAAATAGCCACTCTTGAGGAAATTATCAAAGCGCAAGAAGTACAATTTGAGATTGAGCCATCAGGGGTCAATAAGGAGAAGCTACACAAGGCCCAAGCAGATCTAAACAAGCAACTCCCCAGGGAAGAAGAATTTTGGAAGCAAAAAGAAGGAATGGAATGGTTTAAAGATTAGGAGAGAAATACAAATTTCTTTCACACTATTGTAAAAGGAAGAAGAAGAAGGCTGAGAGTCAATAGAATCCAAAATAAAGAGGGTGAATGGATGGAACAACAAGGTGATATAGTAGAGGTAGCAGTAAAGTTCATTCAAGACCAATTACAAAGCAAGAAGATGCTACCGAATTTGACATGCTAGAAGAAATACCTACTTTGGTAAGTCATGATCAAAATAAGGAGCTGAATAGCTTTTCCACTCTAGAGGAAGTGAAAGAGGCAGTATTGGGGCTAAACAAGAATAGTACAGGAGGTCCAGATTGAATGACAGGAGCCTTTTTATCAGGATACATGGGACATAGTGGAAGAAGATATCTTCAAAATTGTGGGTGGATTATTTTGTGGGGCAAAACTCCCTGGATTTATAACCCACACAAATCTAGTTTTGCTCCCTAAAAGGTTAGTGGTAAATACTTTCTCTAATATGAGACCAATATCTTTGAGTAGTTTTGTCAATAAAATTTTCTCTAGGATCATTCATGAGAGAATCAAAAAGTTACTTCCAGAGATCATTTCTCAAGAACAGGCTGGATTTGTCCAAGGGAAAAGCATAGCAGAAAATGTGTTGTTCGTGAAGGAGATCATCTCAGAGATCAGAAAGAGAAGATAACCACCCAATCTTGTCATCAAACTGTATATAATAAAGGCATATGACAGAGTGGAATAATTATATCTCACAAAAGTCATGAGGAAAATGGGTTTGGAGAAAGAGTAATTGGCATGGTACATAGATTAGTTAGAAACAACTGGTCTTCAATACTTCTGAATCGGCAGCCTAAGGGATTTTTCATTCATATAGAGTTTGAAGCATGGGTATCTTTTATATAGGTATCCTCATAAAAGAGTTCCCCTTCACATACTTTGTCCAATATTCTATATGAGGAAACAGAAAGCTTACTATCAGTAGATGATTCTTAGGATAAGCAATAAGTTGCAGTCTTGGAAAGGGAAGCTATTATCCTATGGAGGGAGAGCAATGCTGATTAAACATGTCCTACAGAGCATTTCTATACACTGTTTATCAGTTATGAATCCTCTATTGAATGTCCTTAATCAAATACAAAGAATGATGGCACAATTCTTCTGGAGTAGTTGCATAGGATGAAAAGGTGGACATTGGGATAGGTAGAGCACTCTGTGTTTACCAGTATAAGAGGGAAGTCTTGGATTCTGAATGATGAAAGATGTCTCCCTGGCCCTCTTTTGCAAGCTTTGGTGGAACTACAAGACTAAACCAACTGTATGGGGGTCCCTCATGAGTAATAAATATTGCCAAGAAAAAAAATCAAAATCTAGTGAGAAGGTTGGATATAATGGGTCCCAAGTATGAAAGAATATGATACAAGCTAGAGACCTCATAGAGCATCAAATATGGTGGCAAACAAAGGGAGGAACACCTCATTTATGGCATAATAATTGGACAGGACCAGGGGACCGATATACGATTTCAGAGGAGAACTATGAACGGGATGATAGACTCTTGAGGGTTAAATACTTTGTAACTGAAGGAGAATGGGTGTGCAGAAGATTACATCAATCATTCCTAGTAAAGTGCCAAATCACATGGCTAAAAAGATCAGACCCCCAAGGAATTATGCAGAAAAGGACAAGGCATGGTGGATGCTAGAAGCTAATGGAGAATTCTCTGTCAAGTCTGCATGGCAGTACATTAGACACAAAGGGAAAACTAACAAAGTACTAAAAGAAATATGGGTGAAAGGGTTGCCTTTTAAAATTTCCTTTTTCATATGGAGATTATGGAAGTTCAAAGTTCCAGTGGAGGAGAGAATAAGAAGATGGGGATATGAGGGACCCTCTAGGTGCTAGTGTTTCACATATCCTAATCATGAGACTGTCACATGTGTTCCTAAACTCCCAAACTACTAACAAAACTTGGTCCTATTTTACTTCTTTTTCAGATCTAAATATTCAAGGATTAAATCTAAGAGATGTCATAAGGCTCTGGTGGAATGCAGAAGTTCTACAAGGAATTAAACCATACTACAAAGTTGTACATGATGTGCCATGGTTTTACGGCACTTTTGACGCTTAAAACTTAGAATTGGAGCATGTTCATTAGCGATTCTTAGTACATTTGATGTGTTTTTTAGTATTGTGCAGGAAAACATGGTTCAGAGACTAAGTACAGAAAAAGACTACAAATTTAGCTGAAACTGACTTCTACGACTCAACTCCATGAGTCGTGATTCATTCCACGAATCATGAAAGTCAGTAGTGGAAAGAGTACTGCAGATGGTGCTTAAATCCTGAGATTCACGAGGCCAGTCCATGAGCTGTGATTCATTCCACGAGTCATGGATTGAACTCATACAAAAGAAGCTGCAAGAAGACAAATACTCTAAGTTCCACGAGGACAATCCATGAGCCATAAATCAGTCCACGAATTGTAAAATAAACTCGTGGAAGTGAACCTGGAGCATGGCAAAAGCTCTGAGTTTCATGAGGACTTTTGATGACGCATAGAAGTTGCCACAGACCATAGACTCTGTCCGTGGAAGTTGCCGATTCCAGTTTTCCTTGTTTAATTAGGATAGGATTTCTGATGTCTATAAATACCTTTCCTAGGTTTTCTTTTACGTTTCATGCTCTATAATTTGTAGGAAACATATTCGAAAACACTTGGTATTGATTTGTTCTTGGTTTTGAGAGATTAACACATTCATAGTTCTTGATTCTTGATTTCTTCTTCAATTATTCAAGTTTTCAGATTTCTTTACTTCTTCTTGTAAGTATATGATCGTGAATGCTTCAACAACTTCTGATTGTTTACTTATGAACATGAGTAGCTAAATCCACAACTAGGGTTGTGGAAACCATGACGGACCAAAAAAGTAGGCACATCACTTAGCAAATCTAGGATGGTGTTTATGGATATATTGTTCTTCCCTTTGCTTCGATTGCTTTGTAACGGTTGCAAACATTAGAAATCGCCTTATTCTTACTTGCCGGACCAAGGAAGTAACGAATGGGAAAAGGGTTGGTTACAATGGATATTTGAGGTTATCAACCCTCATCTAATAGCTTGACCTTGTCCGAAAATAGCTAATCTGGGATTAAAGATAAGGGTTACTATCTAGAGGACCAAGTTGCGTGGTGAAATTCATCTATCTAGGGGACCAACCATTTAGGTGAACCTAACTTACCGATCATGCATGATAAGCACTAGAATAGATTGCTAGTACAATGCCTACAGTGTTATGAATGCATGAGGAACACAGTCTTAGTCCATCTTCTCTCTGAATCACAACGATATTGATACTTGATGATTACTCGTTACTTAATAATTTAGAAATATTAACTTTTTCTTAAAATCCCCCTTTTGGGAAATAAGCCGACTAAGAGTGCGAATACACACAGTTGAACGAGATCCTACATATGCCCTATGGGATCAACCCTAATCTTGGTTAGGTTTTATATTTGAACAACGACCGCTTTATGCTTCTTTTGGAGGTGTAATTTGGGCGTATCAAATTTTGGTGCTGCTACCGGGGAATACAGTTTAGGATTAAGAGCAATTGTGTTATTTCACTGTTAGTTCTTATTTCTAGCTTTTACTTTTTCTGTTGTTTTTTGTTTTTGTTCCACACGTTGCACACTTGTGCATGCCCAGTACAAGGATTCAAGGCAATCCCATGATTCTATTAGACCCCGAACTCCCACGAACTCTGAGAAATATGGTTAAGGAGGGAGTTTTTGAGACACCTGAATAGGACACAATATGGATGGTGGCCGAAGAACAGCAGAGGCAAAAGGCAGCAGAAGACGCTCAAATTGTACAAGATGCGTAAGCTGCAGATGCACTTGCTCAACATAATGCTCAAGCTAAGAAAGCATGACAAGCTACAAAATAAGCTGCTCATCAGGCCGTACTAAATGCTTAAGTTGTGAGAGACGAGGCAGCCTGGCACAATATACATCAAGAGCCAGTCGCACCAAGAGGTAATAGAGGTCGACAGATGTAGCAACCTTGACACGTCCCTCGGTATAATCTTGCTGATGATGATGTTGATGACACGGGGACAACAAGCCCCATTGTATTATTACCGCTACCCATTGGTACAAAGTTTGATATTAAAAGCACTATGATTCAGATGCTAAACCTGAAGGGATTATTTGTTGGAAAGCCCACTTATGATGCAAACTTACATTTGAAGAGCTTCGTAGGGATCTGCAAGGCTTACAACCTACCAGGGGTAGATTAAGATGCTATTAGATTGTGACTATTTCCATTCTCTTTGATTGGAGAAGCAACACTCTGGCTTGCGAAACTACCTGATAACTCGATACTCATATGCCTTGAACTGAGAAATCAATTTCTAGAGAGATTCTTCCCTTCTTCAGGGATGTTGAAGCTAAAGCAGGAGGTGTATAATTTTAATAATCTCCCTACGGTGGCACTGTATGAAACTTGTCTTAGGTTCAATAATAAGATGAAATAGGTTCTGAATCACAAAATCCCTTTGGATCATTTTATAGAGATCTTCTACAGAGCACAGAATGCAAACACCAAGGCAGTAGCTGATACAGTAACCGAGGGAGCATTTATAGAGAATACTTATGCCAAAGATTTTGAGATGTTTGATAGGGTTACCAAGATGAATAGGGCCTAGCATACAAGAGAGGCTGAAAGTGCAGCAGAAACTTATGCAATTGGGAAATTCATAGACTATCAAGAATTGTAGGAGCTTAAACAGGGTTTTGTAGGGTTACAAACAACTGTAGATATAATTGCAAAAAAAATTCTTAATGGTGGTCTGGAGAAGGTGAATGATGTAGGTTCACAAGGTAAAGCACTGAGATAGGATGGGCATGACTCTGATGAAGAAGTAAATTATTTGAATGATCAAGTGGCGGGTTTTCGGGACAATGGCCAAGAAAATCAAGGCAGAACAGAGATAGAGATAACAACTACAACTGATCTGGCTATATAGACAAGAGCAGGGGTAGAGACAGGTATGGTGACTGGCATAAGAGGGATGGCTAAAAGAATGATAGAAGTGGCTTGTACATCTCTCCTAGTAACCGTGAAGTAGGATCTGATTAGCTAACTATCAAAGAGATGATTGCCAAGGTACTGCAGAAGGTGGAGTCGACTGATGGGAACTTGAAAGAGATATGTGCCAATATATCAAGTATGAATCAGAAAGTAGAGGCATAGGCCATCACTATAAAGCAAATTGAGCAACAGATGAACCAGATGTCTGTAACCTTAAACCCACGTCAAAAGGGTACCTTTCCTAGCAATACAGTCCAAAATCTAAAAAATTATAGGCATTTCATGGTTATGACTACTCAAAGTGGAAATAAAACTATTGATCCTCCTATGTTGATAGTTGTTGATGAGCCGACCGATTTTGAAAAAGATGATTCTGAGATTGTGGTTGATACAGAAGAAAAGAGCGGCAATGAAAATCCAACTGAGAAGAATTCCAAAGCCACCAAGGAGAAAAACAAAGAGCTTCCACAAGTCTTGAAACCCATACCATTGCCTCCTCCACCTTACCCATAGAGATTGATCAAGAAGGCTAAAGAGGGTAAATATTATAAGTTCATCTCCATGCTGAAATAACTTTGAGTGAATATTGCGTTCGTTGAACATTAGAGCAGATGCTTGGGTATGTGAAGTTCATGAATGATTTGGTGACAAAGAAGAGAACTATGAGCTTTGAGCCTGCTGATAATTTACACCATTGTAGTGTAATAGCCTCCCGTTCTCTGGTGCTAAAAAAAGGAGGATCCTGGAGCTTTCCGTGCATGATTAGAGTGTTCTATTTTGCAAAAGCATTGTGTGATCTGGGTGCTAGTATTTATCTGATGCCATTAGAAGTGTTCAAATAGTTGGGCTTAGGAGCCCCCAAACTGACTATAATGTAGCTTCTTATGGCAGATTGCATGGTAAAAAGACCAGTGGGAATTCTCTATGATGTACGTGTGAAAGTTGACACTTTCATCTTCCCTGCAGACTTTGTGATCCTTGAATGTGAGGTTGACTTTGAGGTGCCCATTATCTTGGGACGCCCATTCCTTACCACCGGACACGCTTTAGTTGACTTGGAAACTAGGTAGATGAAATTCACACTTAATGATAAGGTAGTAACTTTCAATGTATATCAGTCTATGAAACATCATGATGACATGCGCGTAATATTAGTGATTGATGTGGTTTATGAGGAGTAACTAATCGTTCATGTTGAAGAGAGACTTAGGATTTAAGCACTTGCAACGGTTATTATGAATTTTGACGGAGATGATATTGATGAGTATGATGATATGGTAGAAGCACTTGTTGGTATGGGGTCGTACACTTATGCTCCGAAGAAGCTTGATTTAGACCTGAAGAATCAACATACCCCACCAGATAGACCATCTATTAAGGAGCCTCCAGTCTTGGAGCTCAAAGCACTTCCTTCTCACCTCCGGTATGTGTTCTTAGGAGCTAATGACACTTTGCCAGTTATTATTGCTGCTGACTTAGATGAAGGGCAGGTTCAAGAGGTCCATTGGTTGGTCCATTGCTGACATTATTGGGATTCCACCTAGAATTTGCATGCATAAAATTCAGCTAGAGCCAGATTACATTACGACTATTGAGCACTAACATAGATTGAATCAGCCTATGCAAGAGGTTGTCAAGAAGGAGATCATTATACGGCTGGATGTAGGTGCGGTTTACCCTATTGCTGACAACAAATAGTTGAGCCCTGGTTTAGTGTGTGCCTAAAAAGGATGGAATTATTGTGGTCCCAAATGCTAAGAATGAGTTGATTCCATTGAGGCCAGTCACAGGCTGGCATGTATGCATGGATTACAGGAAGCTGGATGCTTGGACCAAGAAAGACCATTTCCTATGTCGTTCATGGATCAGATGTTAGACCGCCTTGCTAGTAGAGGATGGTACTATTTTCTTGATGGTTATTCAGGATACAATCAGATTTTGATTGCTCTTGAAGACCAAGAGAAGACCACTTTCACTTGTCCATATAGGACATTTGCTTTCAAGAGGATGCCATTTGGGTTTTGCAATGCGCCGGCATCATTCCAGCGATGTATGATGTCAATCTTCTCAAATATGGTGGAAGAAACTATTGAGGTATTCATGGATGATTTTTCTGTGGTTGGAGACTCATTTGATGATTGTTTGGCTCATTTGAGCTGTGTGCTGAAAAGATGTGAGGAGTGCAACCTAGTGCTGAATTGGGAGAAGTGTTACTTCATGGTCAAAGAGGGTATAGTGCTTGGCCATCGGATTTCCAAGAAGGGTATTGAGGTCGAAAAATCAAAGATAGAGGTGATTGAAAAATTGCCTCCACCAATTTTTGTGAAGGATATCCAAAGCCTTTTGGGGCATGCTGGTTTCTATCACAAGTTCATAAAAGACTTCTCTAAAATTGCACATCCCTTGTGCAAGTTATTGAATAAGGAGGTGAAGTTTGCTTTTAATGAGGCATGCCTGACAACATTTGAATTCCTCAAGCAAAAGTTGATCTCTGCTTCCATCATTGTTTCACCAGATTGGTCTCAGCCTTTTGAGGTTATGTGCGATGCTAGTGGAGTGGCGCTAGGAGCAGTCCTAGTCCAAAGACGCAAAAAGATTCTTCATCCTATCTACTACACTAGCAAAGCACTTAATCCTTCTCAGAAGAACTATACGGTGATAGAACAAGAGCTATTTGTTATGGTGTTTGTATTCGAGAAATTCATATCTTATTTGCTTGGCACTAAGGTGATTGTACACACTGACCATACAACTCTTAGGTACCTCATGGAAAAGAAGGATATGAAGCCTAGACTAATTAGGTGGGTGTTGCTGCTGCAAGAATTTGACTTTAAGGTGAAGGACCGAAAGGGCACAGAAAATCAGGTAGCAAATCACTTGTCTAGATTAGAGGAAGAAGTGATGCTGAAGATGAATGATGAGCAAGAGGTTGATGATTGATTCCCAGATGATAAAGTGTTGGCTGCATCCCAAAATTTGATTCCATAGTTCACAGACTTTTCCAACTATTTGGCAAGTTATTTGGTACCTCCAGATATGTCTATCCACCAGCGAAGAAAGTTCATGTCTGATGTTAAGAAATTCTTCTGGGAGGAGCCATTATTGTTTCGTGTATGTTCTAACACCATGATCAGTAGATGTGTGCCTGAAGCTGAGATAATGGAGATATCAGAGGCTTACCATTCATCCTCGGTTGGGGGGCATCATAATGGGTATCTGAATTGCTCACAAGATCTTATAATACTACTATTGGATGATCATCCACAAGGACACCCATGATTTTGCTATGGCTTGCAGTAGGTGCCAGAAAGAAGGTGGTATATCAAGGAGGCATGATCTTTCTCTCACTCCAATCCTTATAGTTGAACTGTTTGATGTGTGGGGTATTGACTTCATGGGTCCCTTTGTGATGTCAAATGGGATGAGGTACATATTGGTGGTTGTTGACTACGTATCTAAATGGGTAGATGTGGTTGTGCTTCCCAGTAATGAAGGCAAGTGTGTCACAGCATTCTTGAAAAAGAACATCTTCTCTAGATTTGGTACACCACAGGCAATTATTAGTAATGGAGGCTTTCACTTTTGAAATAAGTTGTTTTGCTCTTTGCTTGAAAAGTATGGAGTGCAACACAAGGTTGAAACCCCCTATCATCCCTAGACTAGTGGGCAAGTTGAGGTTTCCAACCGCGAGATAAAGTCAATTCTGTCAAAGACTGTGAATCCAAATAGAACGGATTGGTCTAGGAAACTAGATAATGTTTTATGGTCATACCGGACTGCGTACAAGACACCAATATTTATCTCACCATATCATCTTGGGTTTAAGAAAGCATGTCATCTACCCGTTGAGCTTGATCATAAAGCCATGTGGGAATTGAAGAAGTTGAATCTAGATTGGTCTGCAGCCTTGTTTCAGCGGCTTGGGTAGTTAAATAAGTTAGATGAGTTTTGCCTGAACGCCTATGAAAGTTCAGCCTTGTACAAAGAAAAGATGAAGTTGTACCATGACCGGAAGATTGAGAAGAAGGATTTCCAGCCTGGTGATTTGGTCCTGCTTTTCAATTCCAGACTTGGTTATTTCCTGGAAAGTTGAAGTTCAAGTGGATTGGACCATTCAAAGTGGTACAAGTATTTCCACATAGTGTCGTAGAGCTTGAAAATCATGAGGGAAAGAAGTTCAAAACAAATGGTAAGCGTATAAAGTTTATTTAGGAACTGCAGAGGAGCTTAAAGCGATTGAAGTTTGGACCCATCGTGAATTCTTAGTAACCAAGGAACTAGATGAAGTCTGAGTAATCAAGTGACTTGCATCGTACTGTGATGTTAAATCAAGCGTTGCAGGGGAGAAAACCCATGAGGAACTTGAAGAAGTCTGATTATTCAAGTGACCTGGGTTGTGCTGTGATGTTAAAATAGGTGCTACATGGGAGGAAACCCATGAGGAAACTTGATGAAGTCTGAGTAGTCAAGTGACCTACGTCGTGCCATGAAATTAAATCAAGTTCTCCCTGGGAGGCAACCCAAGTTTAATGTTTGTTATGTGTGCAGAAATAAGTGGAGGAAAGGTTTTAGAAAAGATAAACTTGTAAGTAAGTTTCCATGAGCAAGGTTTACATATCATGGATTAGTTCACGAGTCGTGGACTATATTCATGGAATCTAGGTGAAAATTGGCCAAGTACAGAACAAAATCTACGAACTAGTTCCACGACCCGTGGTTAAAACCATGATCTGTGGTTTCTGGTCATAGAAATTAGAGGAATTTGGCCATCTGTAAGACAGGTCCCACGAGCCAATTCAACGAATCGTGATTACGATCATGAGTCATGGTTTTGGGTAGAATAATCAGACAAGGACATGGGTGGTAGGACTTGTTCCACAAGCCTCTTCCACGAGCCATGATTCAAACCACGGATCGTGAACTATGCTCGTGGAACTCAGGTAAGTTTTCTTCTTAAAAATTTGGCCAACCCGATGGGACCCGACCTGACCCGCAACCTTTTTTGTTTAAATCGTGCCCAAATCCTTTTTTTTCCAATTTTCAATATCCAAACTGACCCCTACACTCTTCTACTTCCATCAAATCATTAATTTCCATAAATCACTCCCCAAATTTCCCCCCATACGATTTTTCTACAAGTCTTTCATTATCTATGTCAAAATAGTGCACACAACTTCATATTCAGTTATGGGTCGAGTTCGTTGCTCAAATTCACAAGTATTTACTCACATTATTCCATTAATTCCAGGGTATGAACTCAAATTCTAACCTTAGTTGAATTTTTGGGGAATACAACTTGACATAGGGTATATTTTGTGTGAATTAATTTATGAACACCCTAAAGGATGAAGGTTGTGGAGTAAATACTTAGTCTATCTTTGAAATTGTTGTCTGTGAATGATATAAAGGGCTAAAAGAATGAAAATATTGACAAAAGATTGGTTTTCGGCTGTTACAGTGATCACGAGGGCATTCTATGGGTCATGGTTCCTTACATGAATCGTGAAATGCAGTTATAGAATCAGATCAGAGGACTGTTCTCAGGTCTAATTTTCACAAGGGTCATCCATAAGCCATGGATCAAACCACGAGTCGTGGATAGTATTCATAAATCTCAAACCTGCAGACAGTTAACATTGTCTGATTTCCATGAGGGACATCCACGAGTTGTGGATAAAACCATGAGTCATGGATGGCACTCATGAATCTCAAGTCTGCAAGTAGTTAATTCTTCCTAAGAACCATGAGGGGTGTTCATGAGCCGTGGTTCATTCCACTGACCGTGAAACCCACTCATGAAACCATAAGTACAGAAAAGTTTGAAAAAAAAAATTGGGTTGCTTGCCTCTGCTATACTGATGTTTTCCCCGTAGGTACCATGCGATCGAAAAACACCTCAAAGATGGGTAAAGCCCGCCCAGCAAAGGAGTTTAAAGAAGGGGATCATTTTTTTCAAATCTAGACTCACAGAAAAGCCTGAAGAAGCTGAAAAGAGTGGGTCTGAGGAGGTCTATGAGACCCAGCCAGACCCAAATGTATTGCCTCGGACCACGAGGCAAGGAGAACAGGAGGAGGCTACATTTTAGCTATCCCTCACAGTTGCACCACAAGCAACGACCACTTCTCCTCAGTCTGAATAGGGAGAGGGGTCGTCAGACAAAGGTGATAGTAATCGGGAGAGCAACACAGGGATTGGGACAGGGACAGGGACTAGTACTTGAGAATAAAATGAGTTTGATGATGCTAAATCAAACTCCACTGATAATAGTTCCACAAATGCAGCCACCTCAAAAGCTGAGACTCAGACACAGGCAGAGGCTGACAGAGTACAAGGACCTGAGGCCCAGGATAATCAAAGATGGTGTGTCCCAACCATAAGGGACAAATATATGCAGGGGATTTTTCCATCTGACAGAGGTTTTCCCAAAAGGGGCATCTTTGAGGAGTCGAGGATTCAGACCGAGGGCTTACCATCTGTACTAGAGATCTATGATACCTTTAATCACTACAGATGTGGTTGGATAGCTGAGCCTTTAGGCAGCTACTGTCCTGAGATAGTTTGAGAATTTTACGCCTTCTACGCAGCCACAAGCAATCAGCTCCTTTAGCCAAGGCAGTGGTACCAGGATCTGCCACTACTCACCAATACCTTGGTATGACATACACTCGTTAACATCTCTGAGTGCACTATTCAATAGTTTCTGTTTGGGCTAGAGTATCAGCTACAGGTTGACACCACTGAGTTTGATTGCAAAATAAAAATGGTGAAAGATAAAATGAAAATATGGGACCCGATTTAGAGAGCTGACCTATTGCGATGGGCTGCGGGGTACATAGCAGAAAATGGTGAGGATGCAAAATGGGTTCATAGAGGCGGCATCAAAAAAGCAACATTGAATTTCGCTCGCAAGTTTTGGTAGGCCATTGCCTGGTCATGCATCTGTCTGACTTAAGCAAATAATACTCTGACACCTGCAGTCCTAGTGGCTGGCATCATGGTTGGTTATGAGATAAATTTCCCTCGCTGTAACTTAGAGGAGATTTATGAGCGAGCCTTCTGACCGAGCACCAGCATCCCCTTTCCCTACTTGTTTCACTGTATGTGCATGGAGTTGGCAGTCCTTAGTATGCTAGATATACATCACACCTTAGAGATGACTAAGATTTAGGATGTCGGGTTGATCAGGGATGTTACTAATCTGGTTGCACACAGACGAGCTTCATCCTCTATCTCAGCGGGTACAGTAAGAGTTGATGGATCCTTGGTAGCAAGAGACCCACCAGTGCCTAGGCACCACAGGTATATTCCTGCCTCTCTGCATATTTACTTTTCTTAATGCATTGAGGGAAATGCACATTCCTTTTTAGTAGGGTAGGGGCAATAGTTGTCCGTATATTTTTGAAGGGTATCTTGGCAAAGTCTGAGTATCCAAGACACCCATATTGTGTCACGATGTTAAATCAAGCACTACTTGAGAGGCAACCCAAAGAGGCTACCACTGAGTATCTGAGTCCGTGGGGTTTTCTTGTTGTGTTCGTTCCCCATGGACCTTTATTTCTGTTGAACCTACATGTTTAGATAGGTTGTTTGTAGTGAAAGGAAAATGGGAACTTAGCACATTCTATGGCCTGATTTTGAACTTGATTTTGACAAATGGAGACCCCTTCAAATTTTTGTGTAACATGATTGTTCATTTTTGATAGACTGACTGCTATGGATCTGTGTATGACATTATGTTAATCAATCTGATGAATGGCTTAAGCTAGAGCATGAACGTGATAGTTAGAATTTGATTGTTGTACTCTGTGCCATCTGTGTGTGAGCTGCATTCATACCGTTCTTGCATTGTGTGCCAATCTAGAACTTGCCTGGTTAGTCTTGCCTTGGCTATAGGATAGTTGGTTAGGAAAGGATCATAGGCCATTCTTGAAATAGTCCACTTAGCCTAAATGACCGCCTAAATGAATTGAAAAATCCTTTGATCCCTGATTTTGAGCCGAAATTGATCTTTTTTATTGTTTAACCTAATCACCTTCCCTGTTTTCTATGAACCTTCAGTTTGTCCTTGGTCCCTCCTTGGACATTATGTACCTCAACTCAGGCAAATCGCTAAGTTGAGGGTGGCTACTGTGGAGGTAAGTGTGAAATATTGGATATGAAAAGAAAAGGTTAGTGATAAAAAGGAATAATAATAATAGGTGTGGCGTATGTGTTAGAAAAAGAAAAAGAGAAAAGAAAAACATATATGATGAAAAAGTTGAGTCTAAAATAACAGCCGCACCTATCACTTGATGAAAAAGAAAGAATAGAAAAGGGAGAAAAAGGGAGGAAAGAAAAGGTTGGTCTGAAAAGTGGAAGAAACATAGCGTAGTATCAAGCAGGGCTTAGTTACTAATTCCCATCACTTATGAGCGTGAGTGTTCTAGTTCAGTCCCAGATAGTTAATTATTTACTGTGTGATTGGGACTTCTTTGTAGTGAGGGCACTAGAGTACCATTGACCGATGATAGTTAGGGTAAGTTTCATCTGTGTATGCTATGCCGTCGATTGATATCGTGATGTCCTCCATGGATCCTCTTATGTTGTCTTGATAAACAAAACTTGTGCACTTGTTTTGTCCTAAAAAGGAGGGGAATGTTTGTTGTGAGTTGAACTGATGAATCACATGACTCTCGTAGTTCCTAGTTTTCTTTTACTCAAGCATCGTTCTAGGATTGTTTTGTTTTGTTTCTTGAGGACAAGCAATGGTTTTAAGTTGAGAGTGCTGATGTGTCATGGTTTTGCGGCACTTTCGACACTTAAAACTTGGAATTGGAGCATGTTCCTTAGAGATTCTTAGTAGATTTGATATGTTTTTGAGTATTTTGCAGGAAAACATGGTTCGGAGACTAAGTATAGAAAAAGATTACAAATTTGGCTAAAATTGACTTCTACGACTCAAATTCACGAGTCATGATTCATTCCACAAATTGTGAAAGTTAGTCATGGAAAGAGTACTGCAGATGGTGCCTGAGATTCACGAGGCCAGTCCACAAGCCGTGATTCATTCCACGAGTCGTGGATGGCACTCGTAGAAAAGAAGCTGCAAGAAGACAAACACTCTAAGTTTCACGAGGACAATCTACGAGCCGTAAATCATTCCACGAACCATAAAATGAACTCATGGAAGTGAAACTACAGCATGGCAACAGCTCTGAGTTTCACGAGGACTTTTGATGACCCATAGATGTTGCCATAGACCGTAGATTGTGTCCGTGGAAGTTGTCGATTCTAGTTTTCCTTGTTTAATTAGGATAGGATTTGTGATGTCTATAAGTACCTTTCCTAGATTTTCTTTTACATTTTATGCTCTATAATTTGTATGAAACATAGCTGAAAACACTTGGTATTGATTTGTTCTTGGTTTTGAGAGATTATTACATTCATAGTTCTTGATTCTTTATTTCTTCTTCAATTATTCAAGTTTCTGATTTTTTTATTTCTTCTTGTAAGTATATGATCAGGAATGTTTCAACAACTTGATTGTTTACTTATGAACATAAGTAGCTAAATCCACAACTAGGGTTGTGGAAACCATGACAGATTAACAAAGTAGGCAAAACAATTAGCAAATCTAGGATGGTGTTTATGCATGTATTGTTCTCCCACTACAATATTTTTATCTTTTATCCACTCTTGTAAAGTGTGGCCTAAAGTAGCAAAAAGTGTGACCTTTGATTAAAGGCTATGCTTTTCCGGGGGTGGGCTAAAAGGGCATTGACTTTAGACCATGCTTTTTAAGTGGGCCATAGCAGGTACGCTTAAAAAGCGTGTCCTAAGAGTTACAAAGGCCACTTTTTGTAGTATCCCACTGGCAACATGTATATTTGATACTTCTACACTTTGAAAGTTTGGTCTTAGCTTGTTATTGGCCACGCTTTCAAAGTGCATCCTTTTATACCTCTTCTACAACAACACTTATAAAGTGTAAGCTTTTCTTATATACATGCACACCATTGACATTCCTATAACTATACTTTTAAAAAGTGGGACTTTGTCTAGAATTTCATGGCCAGAAATTCTAATTAGAAAACAATATTTTTTATTTTCATATATTCACTAATCATATTATATATATATACACACACGAATACATATATAAATGATTTGTGCTAAATAAATTCACTAAGCACCAAAATGACTTAGAAAGCAATGTATAGAGATTTGCAATAAACTTCCAAAATAACAATGTATTCAAAATGTACTATACATGCTTAGAAAGCAATATATTCAAGATATGTGCTAAATAAATTCAAGGTACAAAATATATTCAAATATTTATCAAAATAGTTCAAAGCTCTTTATCATTCACTTCAATAGGTCGAGTTGACTTATAGTCACCATTCAAATTTAACCACCGACATTTTCCTACACATTCAAAATGAAATTAAAAGTTAGGAGAAAATCATGTTCAACACTAGTTATAGTTAATCATCCTATGAAAGCACATAAAAATGAGAAAACTCAATAGTCATAACTACAACTAAAATACCAAATACATCAACATCACTGAATCAACAGCAGTACAACAAAAAACAATTTTGACCAAAAGTAAATCTTTTCAATTTTCATTAACTCACTGAACCAACAGCAATACAATTTTAAAATTCAGTACATTATTTCCAGAAAACACATAAAACAACATCCTGCAACATTATTTAACATTCATAAGATATCAGTGACCAAGCAGTTAAAAAACAAATCTGAATTAAGCATCAGAAGAAGCTTGACTTATCAACTGAAACTTTTCGCAACTGCAGTATTTATTATTTCCAAGCTTAAGTGATCTCGTTTCACATGCATACTTCCCAAAACACTTAGAATATCACTTCATCTTTTTATTCAGTCCATATACAATGGAAAGTATAGCTAAAACAAATTTAAGTTAAACATTTTTTTCAAATAAGGGTAATGAATTCTGTCATATAGCATATTCACCCAATAGGACCAATATGTTTCCTCTAGTCATAGATAGAACAACAGTCAAAAAGTATTCAATATGTTACTAGACATGAAATCAAACTCACTTAAAATGATTATAAATAGCAAAATTTTATCCACAAAATATCAAATCTATCCAGCTAAGGAAAGTAACACAAAATTAAGATAAACGATAAGATAAATGAACTCCACACAGTTTAATTGTCCAGTCAACACATAACAAACTATGATTTACTCCATTTCTCTGCCCTTTTTAGAGTTTCTACAAAACATGTCAATTAAATCTTGAAAGAATCATACACTTATAATCTAGTTTATGTTGTAGAATATGAACTTCTAAAACTACAAAAAGTAGTCAAGAAATATGATCAAAACAGAAATAAATGGCCCTTCTCAACTTCTCAAGAGGTTTGAAAGTCATGCCAAGGAAGCTACCATTCATACCAGTTAGAAAAGAAAGATATTCAACTGCCTACATTAATAGAAAGACTAAAATCCTAATAAATCACCAGTAGTGTTGTACCCTCTTTCACATTTAAAAGTTCAGGATTTAAGTTTTTTGTGAATATGAAATATAAAGTACCTTTGCAGAAATCGAAGCCTGAGCTGAGCCAAAAGAATTTGGTAGATTTGCCCTCTTATAGCTTGTGCACTGCTTGCATCAACAGTTGATGAAAGGTTAGATCTAGCACACCCTGGTATATCTTGAACATTCAATCCAGGGTTGTTTTGCACTAATTGACTAAAAATATCGCATTTCTTCTCTCATTTCATGCAGTTCTTCCTTAAGAGAAGTGACTTAATTGGCATGCTTTTGTTTAAGCTTATTCATTTCATCATCTCTTTTCAGAGAACTTGATATTAGTGATCTACCATAGCATCTAAGTCGACTAGGCTACTCCTTTCCAAACACTACCTTGAATGCATCATCCGTTGTTTCCCTAGAATTTTGATGATTCTGAAGGTCACCTTTTGTAAAAAAAGTTCTGTAAATAACATATACAAATATAAAAATTCTCATAAAGACTGACCAAACAACTTTATCTAATATCATGCTAACAACATCCAAATTGTGACCATGGAGTAGATAAAAAAAAGATACACAAGCTACACAGATAGTTAAATTTAATATGTAACAAGTCTAATAACATCACACAGAGTCAGACCAAGTAAAAATTTAGAAAGTTGGTCACTAATGTTAAGATCTTCTATCATCTCAACCAACACAAAGGGACTATGACAGTGATTACAGTACATAAATTATTAAGTTATGCATATGGATCTTCTTTAAAAAAAATCACATCCGCTCCCAGCAAACAATGCGGTGACTTCAATCAAGAATTGAAAAAAAGATTGTCCCCTCCCAGTGAATAGTCCAGTAAAGAAGAAGAAGAAGAAGAAGAAGAAGAAGAAGAAGAAGAAAATGACTTACTATTGCAATTTGACTATCTGGTTGAACTTCTTTCCCTGTCTGTGTACGATTTGCTATAAACATTTCAGACTGTGATGGTTCCTCATTGTTTTCTTTAGTTGCACGCTATAAATTATATCAAAATAAAGTTAAAACTTACATCAATACATTCTGATAAAGTACAAAAAAATGAAAAAGTTAAATTTTTCATAGTGTGTCTACTAAATATTACCAATGTCATGTATACTCTTTCAAAACTAATAGGTCCCATTCGATGCCTCCACTTTTATTTTGAGAATTTACCTCGCTCAAGGCCTAAAATTTGATAAAAAAAAGACATATTAATTTATAAATCAAAAAATAAAGAATATAAATAATGTAAGAAATGTCCACGAGTAGAAATGCACTGTTATAGTATCACTTGAACAGTTAAATATTTCCAATACTCGATCAAATGGTGCAATTGAACTTCTGGCATGTCATTGGGATGTTTTGCTAGCATTTCTTCATCAGTAAGTTTCTTATTAAAACATCTCCATTTAATACTTCTCTTGCATTGCCTCCAAGCATCACGAAGACCCTCCATCACCCACTTTTCTCCTTTTGTTGGAATTAGGAATTTTGACTGTGCAAAATATAATATATTTAGCTTGAGTTAGTGATAAACATACAATAAATATACAATCTCAAATATTGATTTTTCTTACATTGACGTAGTCCCATATGCGTTTTTTATTTTCCTTTGGCACAGCATGCCAACTAGTGTACATCAAGGTGATAAATCTAGGATTTCTTGCAATTGTTCCTATGAAGTTGCTTAAATAAGAAACTGTCTTGACAGTTGGTCCCACTGCTTGTCCTTTGTAAAATATCACCTCCTCTCTTTCATCTAAATTTCTTGCGTGAATATTCTTACATGTTATTTGTCCTCAAATTTTTTTCTTCTCTGATGTCCCTAGATTGATGTAATAGCCAAGAAATAAGAAAAATTAATTGATGTAATAGCCAAGAAATAAAAAAAAATTAAAATGAGTAATAAACTTAAAAAGCTTAAGACATATCATTTCTAATATAATCAATGTCCATATCCTCATCTCTAGCACACCCATCCTCACCAATTTCCTCTTGTTCCGCAAGATCATCCAATCCTTTATTATGTTCATCAACTAAAGAAGCTGGCAGATCAGTTTTTGTGTGAATATCATGTTATTTTTCACCACCTACATGTATCTCTTCTTTTTCTAGAAACTGATCAAGAATAGTCGCTAGTAGGACTGACTTCCTCTTCACCTCTTTGCAGTTTTGAAGCTCTTGAATAACATGTTTTTTCTTTTCTTTACCTTGTGCTTTTCCAATGATATGTGAAGTATTAACATTTACCTTTGAAGAGGCTTGGAACATGAGATTGTGCATACGTAATTCCATTCCTTTGTTTTGAATGGACTCTCCAATTTGAGATTGAAATAACCTCTGTGTATTTTGCCCTTTTCCTGTAATCATCTATGAAGTATTAATATCTTGCCTTGAGGATAATTGGATCATTGGCTTGTGCCCAGGCAATTTAATCTTCCCTTGTAGTGGAACAGACTCCTGAGAATTCTTTCTTTTATACGCCATTGGTGCCTGCACTTTCCTAGTTTTATCATTGTGTTCTTTGCAAGTTGTTCTCTCTTAATATTATATTGCTTTGCCAATTCCGTACTTGATCGGTATTGAACATTAGATATCATATCCTTCATAGGACTTTGAACTTTATTTGGATTCAGTGCTTTTTTCTTTACAGCTGCTGCCTGATCCATTCTTCTCACCTTCTTCTAATCTTTCTGTATTCTACTCTTTTAGTGACTTCAACTCTACAACAGAAATAGAAAACACATCAAATTATAATAAAAATCTGACAAAATCGGCGTTGATTAAAAACACATCAACTATAGCAGAACATTTGAGAAGAATGAGAGACAGTGGGAACAGCTAGCCAGAGAAGTAATCTACGTGAAGAATCATTCACGATGCATCCTCTTTAGATCTATGGATGTGTTCATATTTCATATTACACTGATAATCTACCTCTAAAGAGATGAAAAATGTCCTTCAATTCTTTTATGCAAGAGGTATGACAGTAACTAATTACTCCATGTTAAAAACATCCATACATTACAAAAGCATCGTAATGAGGACTATATGACCTAGAAATACAAAACTGTATTAACCTACAAAATATTAGAACCTTTCAAAATGTCGCAGGCAATAAATCAAGGTACGAACACATCAAAGAGGTAATCATACAAAATATAAATGTGTTTAAAGAAACACTAAAAAAGAGGTGAACAAGAAATAATGTGAGAGAATCAAAACATACTGAACTTTTAAATGAGCTTCTCTTCCCTCCAAAGAAACAATTTCTGACCGAAGAGATTCTACTTCTACAGTAGTCGATACCTGCAAAGTCATGACAAACTCAGTGTTCACTTCACTGAGATTTAAGAAAGTGATGGGGTACCTATTTAGTGTCACTGTGCTGCCTCAAACATCGTTAGTCTGCACACTTTCTTAGGATGACCATTACCTGAAAATAGAATAAATGGGTATTTAAGTAACAAGTGCAGTTTGTAAATCAGAATAATAATCAGGCACATAAAAGAGTAAGCTAGAATTATAGTTCATTAACAAAATAATAATCAGGCACAAAACAGAAGCCATCAAGATACATAAAGATTGCCAATCTCATATGTGTTTCTATATATTAGATAGCTAAAGGTTTTTATACCAGCAAACAGTTAAATAACAGAAAATGTAAGCTAACACTATGGGTTAACAACAAAATAATAAGGTCATGGTTCATCATCAAAATCATTTTCAGACTATTTTTCAAACTCGTCTTCAGACTCATCTTCAAACTCATCTTCAAACTCATCTTCAAACTCGTCTTCAAGCTCGTCTTCAAACTCGTCTTCAAACTCGTCTTCAAACTCGTCTTCAGACTCGGCTTCAGATTCATCGTCATACTCAACTTCAAGTTTTTGAGTAAAAACTCCTTTAGCAGCCATATCATCCACTTCAATAATTATTTCTGGTACATCATTTCTTATTAAGACAACTTCACCATTATCATCTGGTATAGATGGGCCCATCCAATGTTCAGAAGGCTCATTTTCATAACTTTGGTCAACCTGATCACTTACATTAAACAAGTCTCTCGGAATAGTCTTCATAACATAGTATTTATCTTGATCATATGGATCTTGAACATAGAAACACTGGTGCACTTGAGGTGATAGCACAAAAGACTCATCCAGAGAGCATTTCTTGTTGAAGTAGACGTAAGTAAGACCATACATATCTTTTTCAACCTCATACAAATCGCACTTAAATAAAACAACCTTAAAATGTCCATAATAGTCTAACTCAACTATATCAACTATTCTACCATAATAAGTCAAATCTGCATCAACTAGACTTTTATCTTTTGAGCTTGCAAACCTTGTGATTGATTTGGGTTTTATATCTTGCATCACGATGTCTAGCATGAAATCTATATATAAGATACCCAAAATATCTTTTAGCAACTGAATTTGGTCCTCTAGCCAATTCTTTTATAATATCAGGCATATCCATCTTGCAAAGAATGAGTTTCAAACCATTGAGAGAAGCTTTGACTATGATTCTTAGCCTTGCTCCATTTAGATCTTTGCGGCTGATTATTGAGCTTAAGTTCATGCTTCTACATAATAAGCATTTTAATTTGTTAGAACAATAAATAAAATCAGTTGAAAATTATATGTAAAAAAAATACTGATAACGCCCAAACTACACCTCGAATTAATGAAGCGTAAGCGGTCGTAGTCAAATATAGAACCCAACAAAGGTTGGGGTCGAATCCCACAGAGAATATAGTGAGAATTAAGTCTTTAGTGAATTACGTGACTAGTCGTCAATAGTTTCCGGTAAATAGGGGGGTTTTGTGATCAATATTTGTAAACAAAATAAACACTTAACGTATGAATGATAATCAATAGGAGAGAGAGAACTAGGGAAGTGTTTACCATGGCATTAGTAACAAAGTCGATTCTAGGCTTAACAGGGTTCTTTCTATATGCGTGTCACGATGTGATTGAATTAGTTGTATCGTCTAAACGTTTCACAACCAAATAGACAAATTTACTTTTCAATTCTCTCGAACTTGAAAAGGTGTGCTTTTAGATTTCAATCCTAAACATCAAGTAGATTAATCTAGTTACAGCATTAATCATAAGACGAGAGTTGGTAGTCTCGAATCCTCGTCGTTAATCAAGTTTCCCGGTTTTAATCTCTTTACTCAAGCAAATTAAACCTAGGAATGTTCTAATGTTTGCAACCACTAGAAAACGTTACATAACGAATGATTAACAACGTGACAACATACATATTTAACCTGTCGCTACCCGGAATCTATCTTGCTACTTTTGCCATGGCTCCCACAACCCTAGTTGTGGGAGGTTTAGTTAATCATGCTATAAAGAAAAGAGAAGAGAATTGTATTCATAATAAAGAGAAGGGATTCTTACATATAATGAAAACTAATCTTCAATTATTCCACGAACAAGAAAAACCAAGATCCCAAGAACAAATCAAGAACACGAATTCAAGAGTTGTAAACGTGTTTCTTGATCTCCAAGTCTCTCCTAAAACTATTGGGAGAACTATATTAAAAAGCTTGGTTAATGCATAAATAAAATAAACCTAACATAGGGTATTTATAGGAGTCTAGGAAACAAATCCCAAAAACGTCAGGATTCCGCGTAGCGGACTGCCCAGGTGTGACGGCCAGGCTGACGGACCGTCACAGGCTTGACGGACCATCGCCTGGACCATCACCCTTAGGCAGTGGTGCTGCCTTGGTGTGACGGTTTGGGTGATGGACCGTCACACCCTTGACGGACCGTCACCTGAACCGTCACTCTTATCCAGAATGCTCTTTTTCCCGTATTTCCTTCCGTTTCCATGTTTGTCTCCATTTCCTGAAAATACAACATAAAAACATTAAAAACGACAACGGTTGCTTGAAAACATATGATTGTTCTTAGTTTAAAGGAGTCGAAAGTACCGTAAATTGGCGGCACATCAACACCGAAAAAAAAAAGAAAAAAAAAAAACCCACAACCCTAGTTGTGGGAGGTTTAGTTAATCATGCTATAAAGAAAATAGAAGAAAATTGTATTCATAATAAAGAGAAGGGATTCTTAAAATATAATGAAAACCAATCTTCAATTATTCCAAGAACAAGAAAAACCAAGATCCCAAGAACAAATCAAGAACACGAATTCAAGACGTGTAAAACGTGTTTCTTGATCTCCAAGTCTCTCCTAAAACTATTGGGAGAACTATATTAAAAAGCTTAACTAATGCATAATGAATAAAATAAACCTAACATAGGGTATTTATAGGAGTCTAGGAAACACAATCCCAAACGCATTAGGAGTCCGAGAAACCAAATCCCAAACGCATTAGGAATCCGAGAAACCACTCCCAAACATGGTAGGAATCCTAATTGCGGGCTGCCTTGGTGCGACACTGCTTTGGTATGACGGTTAATCGCGGGCTGCCTTGGTGCGACACTGCTTTGGTGTGACGGTTTGGGTGACGGACCGTCACCACCTTGACGGCCCGTCACGGCGGCCGTCACCACTAGGCAGTGGTGCTGCCCCATCGTGACGGCTTGGGCTTGACGGTCCGTCACGAGCTTGACGGTCCGTCACTCGGACCGTCACTCTTATCTCGAACGTCTTTTTCGCCCGTATTTCCTTCCGTTTCCGTGTTTGTCTCCCTTTCCTACAAATATAACATAAAACCATCAAAAACGACGATGGTTGCTTAAAAATGTACGATTGTTCTTAGTTAAAAGGAGTCGAAAGTGCCGTAAATTGGCGGCACATCAAATACTATAAGTGATTAAAGTACCTAATATACTGTTGAACTTCATCACAATTGACCAATAAGTATGCATGCGCCTGATTTAATGACTTGTTATCTAAAATAGTACCATCAGCTTTCGTTGCTCCTAAAGGAAAACCACTGTTAGGAAACAAACTATAAGTTTGACATCACCCGAGCCACGTTCATCATCATTTTGGGGTCTTCTATTAAATCTGGTGTGTACGGTCCCATGTATATATCTAGAGCATAACGTTAAACACTCTTCAACCAAATATGCCTCTGCTATAGATTCTTCTGCACGATTTTTGTTATGGACATATGATTTGAATGTAAACATATCTCTTTCAGAGGGATACATCCATCAATTCTGAACTGGACCTCCTAATCTCACCTCATTTGCCAAATGAATCTTTATATCAAAAAATATAGGAGGAAAAATTCGCTCCAACTGATTTATTATTTCTCTAATCTCAACTTCTAATCAATCTATTTCCTCCAGTGTGATAACTTTTTGACATAAATGATGGAAGAAGGAACTCAGACGAATCAAAGAAATAACCACAGGATCAGGAAGGATGCTTTTAATTGGTATTGACAGTAAGTAATGTAATATGAAATGAGCATCATGGGTCTTATAACCAGATATTTTTCTTTTATATAGTTGCACACACCTAGATATGTTAGAGGCAGTACCATCAGGTATCTTTGCTGTCTTTAGGACTCCACAAAAAACTGATTTCTCTCCATTAGTCATTAATGTCACGACCCAATTTCTCGGTCATGATGGCACCTACCACCCCCCCAGTAGGCGAACCAATCCTCGTAGCTCAGAACGGTTAGTATTGGGCTATCTTCTAACAGTTTAAGTGAAAGATTCGGTAAATAAGAGAAAGCAAGGGCATAAGGAGAAGAAAATAGATAACAAGAGTAATACATATAAAATGTGGAAACTAAGCCAAACGCAAAACCTGGTATCAAAGCGTATAAGAGTCGAACTACATTTGTAGTACAAAGATCCAAAATGCATGTATACACAAAGTCTTCGAAACTATAAGAGTACAAAATACACAAAGGATAACTGAAGTCAAGCTCTGAACGCTAAGAGCTTACCCTCAGCCTGGATGATCCAAAAAATGCCCCTAGCACGAGTCTCCGATGCACTAACGGCGATGGCCCATGCTAGGATCTGCACCATAAGATACAGAGGGTAGGGTGAGCACCAAATGTGAAGCATAAGGTACCCAGTAGGTATCATAGGCCGACTGGGCACATATAAAGTAAAAGAGCAATAATAGGCAGAGTAGGAACAAACAGTCACAGAATTCAACGATAAGCACATAGTAGCTAGCCCTGAGGGAAGACAGCGAAACAATATATAAGGCTGCACATAGAATATATACACATAACAGGAACAGGTGAAAGTAAGGGCAACGCACTTGGGATCCTTGCAAAAATAGTATATATAAGAATAAGTTCTAGAAATAGGCGGTATACCAGTACCATTAAGTATAAGTAAAAAGGGAGAGAAGAATAAAGGTAGACATGCTCGACATACAAGAATTAATACCTAATCAAGTCATACAAAACTCAATCCAGGAACTCACCACCTTACAATAATCATGCTCATACTCAACCGTAATAGGGAACAATATTGGAATAAAGTAACAAGAGTCTACCTACATTCCTTCAGTCACCCATACAACCAAGGAATGCAATCAAGTAAAAACAAACCCTCCGGCATCCCATACTACCAGAGTGTACAATCAACAAACTGCAAACAAGGGTGGTATCTCAAACAATGGATGATATGATGCATGAAAATCTCAGGGTAAAATAGAACATATGTATGTACCTACTCCGGTGCCAATCGATCCCAGCAGGTAGGTTTCATAGAAGGACACAGCTCGTATACCTCTACTCCATCGTATACCCTTTCCCTCATCACACGTATCCCAAAGTCTCAGACCCGGAGTGGCAAGGTCCATGGAGATCCCGAACCCCATACTAAGACTCAGGTCCTTGTATTTTGTGACCCCTTATGTAGCATGCAAATTCAAAGTATATCCTGAATTTCTTTTAGAACCCTTTTGTGTTTCTACTCCTATTGGTGAGTCAGTCTTAGACAAAAGAATCTACCGAAATTTCCCTATCTCAGTCTTTCATAGAGTCACTTCACCGGATTTAGTAGAGTTGAAGATGACTGATTTTGATGTTATCCTTGGTATGGATTGCTTACATGCTTGTTATGCTTCTGTTGATTGTCGTACTCGGGTTGTCAGTTTCAAGTTTCCAATTGAACCCATCTTAGAATGGCAAGATAGTCCTCCTTCCTCGAAAGGTCATTTCATATCTTATCTTAAGGCTAGGAAGATGATTTCTAAGGGTTATGTTTATCATATAGTTTGGGTTATGGACACAGAGTTCGAAACCCCATCCCTTCAATCTGTTCCCATTGTGAATAAATTCCCAGAAATGTTCCTCGAGGATTTACCTGGAGTCCCTCCCGAGCAGGAAATCGACTTTGGGATAGATCTTCTTCCAGATACGAATCCTATATCTATTCCTCTCTATAGGATGGTGATATGCCGGTATTCTATGGCACATTTGACGCCTTTAACTAAGAATACTCGCAAGTTTTTAAGCAACCTTTGTTGTATTTGATGCTTTTATGTGTAGTTGTAGGAAATGGAGATAAGAATAGAAAGGGAGTGAAAAGTACTCAAAGCTAAGTAATACTGGTTAGGCTTGACGGAAGGCCTGACGGCTCGTCACACAGGTGACTGACCGTCAGGGGAGCCACCAAACCTGGCAGCAGCTAGAGGATACACTGGATATGGGCGACGGTTGGCATGACAGGCCGTCACATCTGCGACGGTCATTCAGCCAAGACGTCAGGATAAGACAGCCAGGCACTGAACCACTGGATAATTACGACGGTTTAAGTGACGGTCCGTCAATAGGCTGACGAACCATCAGGGAAGCCGTCAAGATAGAGTTAATGAAGATCATGCACTGGATAGTGGCGACGGCTAGAGTGACGACCAGTCACATAGGTGACGGTCCGTCAGGCAACTCGTCAACGCGAAGCGGAATTCTGAAAATTCCATTTTTAGACTTTATTTCTTGGACTACTATAAATACCCAATGTTAAGGTTATTTTAATTATTCATTAACTATTATTTTGTCAGACGTTTTGAACGAGTTTGGGAGGAGAAAACACGACAAAGACACGTTTTCTTCTTCTTCCTCCATTGTCTTGGGATTTTGGCTTCTTGTTCTTGGATAATTGAAGCTTGTGTTCATATATCGTAAGAATATTTTCTTTCTATTGTGAATATGATTTTCTTCTCTTTCCCGAATAGCATGAGTAGCTAACTTCCCACAACTAGGGTTGTGGGAGCCATGGCAAAGATAGCAATATAGATTTCGGGTAGCATTGGGTTCAATTTATATGTTGTTACATCGTTAATCATTCATTATTAATGTTTTCTAATGGTTGCAAACATTAGGACATGCCTAGGTTTAATTTACTTGAGCAAAGAAATAAAAACCGAGAAATTTGATTAACTACAAAGATTCGAGACTACAATTCTCGTCTTATGATTGATGATGTAACTAGATTAATCTACTTGATGTTTAGGATTGAAATAAGAAATTTCACCTTTTCAAGTTTGAGAGAATTGAAAAGTAAATTCACCTATTTTGTTGAGAAACGTTCAGATGATACCATTAATTCAATCACATCGTGATATACATATAGAAAGAACCCAGTTAAGCTTTGAGTCGAAATTGTTGCGACGTCATGGTGAACACTTCCCTAGTTCATTCTCATATTGATTAATACTCGTTGAAACTCGTAAATTATTATTTGCATTGTTCAAATATTGATCACACAACCCCCCCCACTTACCGAAAACTATTGATTACTAGTCAACTACATTGCTAACGACTTAATTGACACTTTATTCCCTGTGGGATCGACCCCAACCTTGGTTGGGTTCTATATTTGACGACGACCGCTTACGCTTCTTAACTGAGGTGTAATTTGGCGTATCAAATTTTGGCGCCGTTGTCGGGGACTACGGTTGTTTATTAAGTCTGGTGTGTTTAGTTGACTCTTAGTCATACTTTCCTGACTTACTTTTGTTTGTTGTTTTTGTTATATTTTTTTTACAGGGTACATAGTTGTGCATGCCAAGTACCCGGCGCTCGGGTGAACCAACATTACCGTACGATCCCGAGCTTGCTAGAACGTTAAGGAAAACCATGAATGCACAACAACAAGAGGCAGCGAGACTCTCTGCAGCTCAGCAAGCCCAACAATATTTGAATGCTGATGGTATTGAGGACGATGTTAAGTTGAATGATGAGGTTTTAGTGGGTGAGGGCAGACCTGCTGATATTATTAACAATAATACTCCAGCAGATCAGAGACCACAACAGTGAGGTAGAGGTCGATAGCATCCAAGGCAGTATGCTCTGGATGATGATGAGGATATTGACCTGGATGGAGTTGGCACTACGGGCGCCATTGTTCTTCCTCCGCTAGCGCCCGGGGCCAAGTTCAACATTACTAGCACAATGATTCAGCTGTTGAATTTAAGAGGGTTGTTTCGTGGTGTTGCTGGTGATGATCCAAACAGACACCTGATGAATTTTGTGGGTATCTTCAAGTCGTTAGAATTGCCTGGAGTAAGTTAGACAGCGATCAGGCTCAGGTTGTTTCCGTTGTCTCTGTCTGATGAGGCAGCGTTATGGTTGACAGAGCTAACCCCCGACTCTATTACAACCTGGGGAGAGTTGAAAGGAGGTTTCCTAGAAAGGTTCTTTCCTCCCTCTAGGATGATACAGTTAAGGGATGAAATTAGCAACTTCAGACAACAACCTCATGAGGCTTTACATGAGACTTGGTTGCGGTTCAAGAAGAAGCTGACATAATGCCTGAACCATCAGTTGACCGATAATTTCCTAATGCAAACATTTTACAGGGCACTAAATTCGGCTACCAAGCCGACACTGGATAATGAAGCAGGTGGAGCGTTTATGGGTCTTACCTTTATCGATGCCACAGCTATTTTGGACCGGCTCACTAAAACCAACAGGGTCTGGCATACACGAGACACAGAGGTGGCTGCTAGCACTTATGCAGTCGATATGTCAGTGGAACAGCGCAGGAAAGAGGATGAGCGGGATCAAGATATGGCCCATCTGAAAACGCAAATGGACCTACTGACAAAACATTTACTGTCAGGAGATATGGAGAAAGTGAAAGTTGTGGGTTCCCAAGGTAGAGCAGCAAAGTTTGAATCTGATGAGGAGGCGAATTATTTGGGGGGTTTCCAGGCCAATGGCCAGGGAAACCAAGGTCAGAACTATCAGAAGGACAACTACTATGAAAAAGCTGGCTACAGAGATAGTGATCAGGGGAACTGGATAAATAAAACTGATAGAGGTGGGTTGTACGTACCACCTAGTAACCGAGAAAGAGCTAGCAATAAGACAGGGGCATCCAAATTAGAGAATATGATGGCAAAAATATTGTTGAAGGTGGAATCCACTGACTCCGGAGTCAAGGAAATGAAATCTGAATTATCAACAATAAGTCAGTTAGTGAATTCTCATTCCACCTCAATCAAGCAGCTAGAGCAACAAATGAGTCAAGTCTCAGTATCTCTAAATCAAAGGAAAGCTGGTACATTGCCGAGTGACACCATCCAAAACCCAAGAAATGACGGGAATTGTATGGCGATCACCACCAGAAGCGGTAAGACACTACCGGAAGCACATCCGATAATTCAAAAGCAGAAAGATGATGTTATTGACGAAGATGAGCTCATTGATGATGAAAAGGTGAGTGATGAGGGTGTGGGTGTTCAGGCTGAAAAACCCACTTTGGTAGATGATGATTCTAAATTGCTCACGGAGAGGAGAAAGGAAGTTGAAAAACTTCCAAAACAAATGCCAAAGCCTCTTCCTCCTTTCCCTCAGAGGATCAAAAAGAAGGTAGAAGACGGGAAATTCCACAAGTTTATCACCAAGATCAACCAGATCTCTGTGAATATCCCTCTGGTGGATGCGCTTGAACAAATGACAGGTTATGCCAAGTTCATGAAGGACTTGATCACAAAGAAGAGGTCGGTAAGTTTTGAACCGGAAGACAACCTCCACCATTGTAGCACCATTTCATCAAGGTCGTTAGTCCAAAAGAAAGAAGATTCGGGTGCGTTCACTATTCCTTGCACCATCGGGGAGTTTAACTTTGCAAAAGCTCTTTGTGACTTGGGGGCTAGCATAAACTTGATGCCGTTAGCTATCTACCGACAGTTGGGCTTAGGAGCTCCCAAACCGATGACTATGAGACTGTTGATGGCTGATAGATCGGTTAAACGGCCGATGGGTATTTTGTGCGATGTGCTTGTGAAGGTGGGGAAGTTCATCTTTCTGGCAGACTTCGTGATTTTGGACTGCGAAGTGGACTTTGAAGTCCCTATTATTTTAGGATGACCCTTCTTGGTAACCGGAAGAGTATTAGTAGATATGGAGAGCAACAAGTTAACTTTCAGGTTGAATGATGAAATAGTAAAGTTTAATGTGTGCAATTCAATGAGGCAACCGAGGGATATGAATGTCGTCACGCTTATTGATGTTGTTGCCGAATCTGATGTGATTGTTTTTGTTGAAGAGAGACTTGTTGTATAGACATTGGCAGTGGTCATGATGAACTTCGATGATGATGACATCGAAGATTATGAAGAAATTGTAAATGTTGTGGTTGGAATGGGGTCATATTGTTACACCTCAAAGAAATTAGATCTTGACTTGAAGAACAGGCCAACACCTCCTGCAAAGCCTTCTATTAAGGAGGCACCGGTGTTAGAGCTGAAAGAGTTGCCAGGCCATCTGAGGTATGCATTTTTAGGTGACAAAGATACCTTACCTGTAATCATTGCGACAGACCTTGTGGAATCACAAGTTGAAGCTTTACTATCCACACTGAGGAGACACAAGAGAGCAATCGGCTAGACCATTGCGGATATTATTGGCATCCCACCAGGTATTTATACTCATAAGATACAGTTAGAAGAAGATTTCACTCCCACCACCGAACACCAGTGGAGACTGAATCCGCCAATGCAAGAGGTGGTGAAGAAAGAAATCATCAAATGGCTCGATGCTGGAGTGGTTTACCCAATTTCTGATAGCAAATGGGTAAGCCCAGTGCAATGTGTTCCTAAGAAGGGAGGAATGACTGTGGTAGCTAATGAAAAAAATGAGCTGATTCCATTAAGACCTGTCACGGGGTGGCGAGTCTGTATGGATTACCGGAAGATCAACTCCTGGACTCTCCGTGATCATTTCCCCATGCCCTTTATGGATCAGATGCTGGATAGATTAGCTGGCAGGGGTTGGTACTGCTTTTTGGATGGATATTCGGGGTACAACCAAATATCTATCGCCCCGAAAGATCAGGAGAAAACCACTTTCACCTGTCCCTACGGTACGTTTGCTTTTAGACGCATGCCCTTTGGTCTTTGCAATGCTCCTGCAACATTCCAAAGATGCATGATGTCCATCTTTTCTGATATGGTGGAGAACACATTGGAAATCTTCATGGATGACTTCTCTGTGGTGGGTGATGCATTTGAAGATTGCTTGACTAATCTGGGTCAAACATTGCAAAGGTGTGAAGAGTCAAACCTCGTGCTGAATTGGGAGAAATGCCATTTCATGGTGAAGGAAGGCATTGTATTAGGGCACAAGATATCTATGAGAGGTCTAGAGGTGGATAGAGCCATGATAGAAGTCATCGAGAAACTACCTCCACCCATCTCAGTAAAGGGTGTGAGGAGCTTTCTTGGTCATGCCGGATTCTACCAAAGATTCATTAAAGATTTCTCTAAGATTGCTAACCCTTTGTGCAAGTTGCTTGAAAAAAAGACTAAGTTTGTATTTGATGCTGAGTGTTTGAGGGCGTTTGAGTGCCTGAAAGAAAAGTTAGTGGATGCTCCTATTATAATTGCCCCGGATTGGTCCAAACTGTTCTAAGTAATGTGTGATGCAAGTGGTGTTGCACTTGGAGCTGTTCTGGGACAGAAGCGAGACAAACTTTTTCACCCCATTTATTATGCTAGCAAAGCATTGAATGGGGCGTAAAAGAACTACACAGTGACAGAACAGGAGCTACTGACTGTTGTATACGCTTTTGAGAAATTCAAAGCGTACTTACTTGGTACAAAAGTGGTGGTTCACACAGATCATGCTTCCTTGAGGTATTTAATGACCAAGAAGGATGCAAAACCTCAACTGATCCGATGGGTGTTATTGTTGCAGGAATTTGACTTTGAAGTCAAAGATCGGAAAGGTTGTGAAAACCAGGTGGCGGATCATCTGTCCAGGCTTGAGAGGGAAGAGAAAGTAGTAGATGAACCGGAAATTGATGATGCATTCTCGGATGAGGAGGTGATGGCCGCGTCACTTGATATGGTGCCTTGGTACGCTGATTTTGCAAATTATGTAGTGAGTGACATGATCTCGGAAGATTTGAACTTCCACCAGAGGAAGAAATTTCTCCATGATGCAAGTAAGTTTTTCTGGGATGAGCCGTATTTATTCCGGTTGTGTGCTGACAACATAATAAGGAGATGTGTACCGAAAGTGGAAATGACAAGCATCTTGCAAGCTTGTCATTCATCCCCAGTTGGAGGGCATCATGCGGGTAATCGAACCGCCCGAAAAATCTTACAGTGTGGTTATTATTGGCCGTCAATTCAGAAAGATTCATATGAATTTGCCAAGTTCTGTGATCAATGCCAACGAAGAGGAGCAATCTCTCGCCGACAAGAGTTGCCCATGTCCACTATTTTGGAGGTTGAGTTGTTCGACATATGGGGGATATATTTCATGGGCCCTTTTAACAGTTCTTATGGGAACCGTTACATCTTGGTAGTGGTGGATTATGTTTCAAAGTGGGTAGAGGCGGTTGCTTTGGCCGATAACGAAGGGAGAAGTGTGGTGGCTTTTCTAAAAAGAAACATCTTTGCTCGATTTGGCACCCCTCGCACAATCATAAGTGATGGAGGGTCACATTTTTGCAATAAGGTGTTTCGGGCTGCTCTAGCAAAATATGGGGTGAAGCAACACAAAGTAGCCACACCTTATCACCCCCAAACAAGTGGGCAAGTCGAAGTGTCGAACCGTGAAATTAAAAAGATATTGGCAAAGTCTGTGAATGTGAACCAGCGAGATTGGGCAAGAAAGCTGGATGACGCACTTTGGGCGTACCGAACAGCGTTTAAAACGCCAATAGGTATGTCTCCTTACCAATTTGTTTTTGGTAAAGCTTGTCACTTGCTCGTGGAACTTGAGCACAAAGCCCTTTGGGCGCTCAAAAATTTAAATCTCAGTTGGAGAGATGCATCGGAACTAAGTTTAGAACAATTGAATGAGATGGATGAGTTCCGATTGCGAGCATATGAGAGATCCGCTCTCTACAAGGAACGAATGAAGCTATACCATGACAGAAGAATTGAGAAAATGGAGTTCAAAGTTGGGGACTTGGTATTGATATTCAACTCCAGGTTCAAATTATTTCCCGGAAAACTCAAATCCAAATGGTTCGGGCCATTCAAAGTACACCAAGTGTTTCCATCCGGTGTGGTTGAACTCGAGAATACGGATGGCGAGTTGTTCAAAGCCAATGGGAAAAGGGTAAAGCAATATTTGGGCCTCCCGGAGGAGGTACATGTTCTGTCTCTGGTGTATCTTGATGAAGTCTGAGTAATCAAGATACCCGCGTCGTGCTGCGACTTTAAATCAGGCGTTGTATGGGAGGCAACCCATGAATTGTTGTTGTATTATGATCTTAGGAAAATTTAATTTGTTAGAATTGATTAATTTGTGCGTTGAGTGTGCAGGTACAAAAAGGTGGAAGTAACAGTATTATCTGTCTAAGGGTGACGGTTACTTTTGGTGGGTCGTCAACTGAATGACGAACCGTTACACAAACCATCACACAAACCATCACAGTTGAACAAATATTTATCCCAACTGTTTGGTGGTGACGGTAAGAATGACGGACCGTCACAGCGTTGGTGGACCGTCATTTTAGGTCGTCACCAAGGCACTCACAGGGATCACTGTTTATGTAAGACGCACCAAGTGACGGGCCGCCAGGTGGTTGACGGACCGTCACTTGGGTCACCACATCAGGTAAGTATTATATTTTTGGTACCACCCCGACCCAAAACCAACCCGACCCGCTACTCACCTAAACCCACCTAAATATATTGAAATCATCTTCATCATCTTCCCACTCATATTCTACTCTCAAACTCCAACCCTCCATTAAAATCAAAATCCTCTCTTCCCAAGCAAATCCCACATCCCCATCATCCCTTTTTCACCAGTCGTCCAAAATGCAAGAACCAACAATTTCCCATCGAAGAATAGGGTTGTCCATCGGTTCATGTAAATCAAAAAGGAATAGAAGTTTTCTTCTCACTAACAAAACCAAGGTACATGGCCCCCAAACAACAACCACCTCATGGTCAAGCATAAAAGAGGAAAGAAAGAACCGCTACCACTCGGACCCTAGTAGATGAATCAAGTAGCGAAAAGAAGCAGTTGAAGCCCCGGCCTACCAAACTAGGCTATCTAAATGAAGGAACACCTAAGTCTCCCAGTCTGAAGAGGGGAGTGGGTCATCTAGCAGTAGGGCGGGGAGTGATAGTGGATCTGAAGAAAGTGATAGCTCCAGCCCCAGTCCGGAGGATGTAAGTGGTACTGAAATCACCAAGGCAGCACAGGGTTCCGGTTCGGGGCAAACAAGTAAATATCTCCCGAGAGACGATTAACAGAGTCCTCTTCGACCCTGAATACATTCCTCCACCTGATATGCCGGAGTTTCATGACAAGATTGCCAACACATACTAGCAGAGACCATGGTTAGCACGGACATTGACTGATGGCTCACCATCTTGGCTAACTCATTGGGAACGGATATCGAAGCAATCACTAAGTTTTATAGCAAAGTTTTGGTGGGCTTTTGTGCGGTACAGGCTATTTCCTACGGGTGGAGACGCTAATTTGGATGAGGGAAGAGCCATCATTGTGGCAAGTCTGATAGCCGGGTACATCATCAACTTCGGAATGATAATTGCAGACGAGATGCGGACCATGGCCATGAAAACTACTTCTTTTTTGCCGTTCCCGTATCTAGTTACTGAGTTATGCAGGCGTGCGGAGGTACCAATATGGGATGGTATTGATGATCAAGTGGCAGCGTCATCCGAGCAAAATATTGACAGATCAAAAGATGACACTAAGTTTGACATAAGGATTCATAAGCCTCAGATTTTTGAGGAACCAACCACAACCACCTCCGAGGCGACCGACACTCCATCAGGCACAGAGATGCCACTTGCGGTGTTTGATCCGAAGACTTCACAAACAACGAGAGCTACTGCCGAAAGCTCTGGCACTGCAGCAAGGCATCCTCTACCACCGGAATATCACATGAATCCTCGAAATTTTGCTAAAATAGTTCAAAAACAGAAACAGATGGATAAACAAATTGCCGCTTGGACGGACTTATTCAAACCCACCATTGATGAAGCAATACGGAAGGCTCTGAAGCCATTTGAGGGGTTGCATTCAAGGGTCGATGCTATGGAAGCCCAGATGGAGGCAAGGCTAAATAAAATGAGCATCCCGGACCTGGCCAGATTTGATGTGGAACTGAAGAAGGTAAAGGATGATATCATCGCCCTCAAGCAAGAAAAAGCGCCTTATGATGAGACTTCGGATTTTGTGGACTTGGAAGAAGAAACCACGATAGTGGATTTGATGGTTCGGCCACTGAGAATTAATGAACCCCAAGTAGGTGAAAGTGGGGTAAAGAAGTCAAAGAAGAGAAAGCACAGAAAGAAATCATCCGAAGAGGATGAGTTAGAGGTTGCAAAGCAACGGTCGGTGGTAGACGAGCAGCTGTGACAGGAAAGAGTGCATGCCCAAGCAGGTGGGGCATCATCCAGTGCAGTATCGGAGTCTGGAGAGACTCCAGATGTTGATGAGCTGCGTACGCCAGCCGAAATCGGTGTCACTGATCCTCATCCCGAAGCCTAGGCTTCACAGGTACCCCTATTCCTTTGTTCTATATATCTGTTTCGATGAGCATTGAGGACAATGCTAGATTCTTTTGTTAGGGGTAGGGGTATTACTACCACCGAAGGTTTTTTTTGTCGTGCTTCTTTTCCTTCGGTGTGCTATCTAGTAGAACCGGCATGTTTAAGTTGTTTTTACTTTCATTATTGGGTGATGTTGTAGCAAGCATGGCTGTGAATGGTTAAAACAAAAAGGAGCCCCCTCCGAAAGAGTTGCTTTTTGTACTTGTGCATGGAAAATTTACTGTTATGGATCCTTGAGTGTCTTTGTATGCATCTGAGAAGAACGATCTTGTTTAGCCTGAACTGTTGTTTAAATAATTGGTAGTGGTATGGTTTCCTGATGCGAAGTGTGTGTGAGCTTTTTGTTGAAATTCTTACTCTGTGCATGCATCTAGAACTTGCCCGGTCTATTTTGTTGAAGTTGGAAGCTGGTTGCTTAGGAGAGGATCACAGGCCCTTTTTGTGTGCAGTCCACTTAGCCTATAAGACCGTCCAAATGCAAATAATCCCTTTGATCCCTGTTTGAGCCATAATTGACCCTATTCTTTCAACGACCTGTCACCGTTTCTTTTTAACTTTGAATCCCTATTTTGGCCCTGGTCCTTCCTTGGACATCGTGCACCTCAACTCAGACAATCAGCCTAAGTTGAGGGTGGCTACTATAGAGGTAAATGATAAGAAAAATAGAATGGATAATATTGGTTGTGGATAGAATGAAAATTTCGGGTGCGTGCCTAAGAAAACAAAAAAAATACAAAAAAGAGATGAAAAAGAATTGTCAAAATAAAGAGGCCGCACCGGTAGCTAGAAAGAAGGGAAGAAAAAGGCTGAATAAGGATGGACGAAGTAAAGTTAAGTGGAAATAAAAGGTCGGTGATTCCAAGGAAGGCTTAGTCACTAACCCCAAAATGTATCCTACCTGCACCCGAAGCCTCATTACAAGCCAAACCAATTCCTGTAGTGATCATGAGCGGCTTTCTGAAAAACTGAAATAGAATAGTAAGGGCAAGCCTATGGCATCGCATGTGCATTGTTTGAAATCATTTGTGAGCATGAGCGTCTTACTTAGTTCCGAAACTCTGTGTGTGGGACTTCCTTGTAGTGAGGGCATCGGGATTTCAATATTACTTTCTGATTGTTGGGATAGCGGTTCATGTATATGTAGAATGTTCAGTCACATTGAAATGACACCCTTGGATCCTGACGAGTTAGCTTTTCAGAACACTTTTGTAGTACCGGGGGAGCTTGGTTTGAATGGCTTGAACCATTGATTAGCCATGGTTGCTGGAAACATGTTTTATAGCGTCGTAGTTGAGGTGTCAGTTTTGTTTTTTTTGTCATGTTGCTTGAGGGCAAGTGAACGTTTTAAATTGAGGGTGTTGATATGCCGGTATTCTACGGCACATTTAAAGCCTTTAACTAAGAATACTCGCAAATATTTAAGCAACCTTTGTGGTATTTGATGCTTTTATGTTGTAGTTGCAGGAAATGGAGATAAGGATAGAAAGGGAGTGAAAAGTACTCAAAGCTAAGTAATACTGGTTAGGCTTGACGGAAGGCCTGATGGCTCGTCACACAGGTGACTGACCGTCAGGGGAACCACCAAACCTAGCAGCAGCTAGAGGATACACTGGATATGGGCGACGGTTGGTGTGATGGGCCATCACATCTGCGACGGTCCGTCAGCCAAGATGTCAGGATAAGATAGCCAGGCACTGAACCACTGGATAATTGCGACGATTTAAGTGACGGTCCGTCAACAGGCTAACAAACCATCAGGGAAGCCATCAAGATAGAGTTAACGAAGATCATGCACTGGATAGTGGCGATGGCTGGAGTGACGGACAGTCACATAGGTGACGGTCCATCAGGCAACTCGTCAACGCGAAGCGGGATTCCGAAAATTCTAATTTTAGACTTTATTTCCTAGAGTACTATAAATACCCAGGGTTAGGGTTATTTTAATTATTCATTAACTATTATTTTGTCAGATGTTTTGAATGAGTTTGGGAGGAGAAAACATGACAAAGACACGTTTTCTTCTTCTTCCTCCATTGTCTTGGGATTTTGGCTTCTTGTTCTTGGATAATTGAAGCTTGTGTTCATATATCGTAAGAATCTTTTCTTTCTATTATGAATATGATTTTCTTCTCTTTCTCGAATAGCATGAGTAGCTAACTTCCCACAACTAGGGTTGTGGGAGCCATGGCAAAGGTAGCAATATAGATTTCGGGTAGCATTGGGTTCAATCTATATGTTGTCACGTCGTTAATTATTCATTATTAATGTTTTCTAGTGGTTGCACATATTAGGACATGCCTAGGTTTAATTTGCTTGAGAAGAGAAATTAAAACCGGGAAATTTGATTAACTACGAGGATTCGAGACTACCAATTCTCATCTTATGATTGATGTTGTAACTAGATTAATCTACTTGATGTTTAGGATTGAAATAAGAAATTTCACCTTTTCAAGTTCGAGAGAATTGAAAAGGAAATTTGTCTATTTGGTTGAGAAACGTTTAGATGATACCATTAATTCAATCACATCGTGATATACATATAGAAAGAACCCGGTTAAGCTTTGAGTTGAAATTGTTGCAACGCCATGGTGAACACTTCCCTAGTTCATTCTCATATTGATTAATACTCGTTGAAACTCGTAAAATTATTTGCATTGTTCAAATATTGATCACACAAACCCTCCGCCCCCCACTTACCAGAAACTATTGATTACTAGTCAACACATTACTAACGACTTAATTAACACTTTATTCCCTGTGGGATCGACCCCAACCTTTGTTGGGTTCTATATTTGACGACGACCGCTTACGCTTCTTAACTGAGGTGTAATTTGGGGGTATCAGATGGCTCCCGCTGAACTTAAAGAGTTGAAGGATCTTCTTGATAAGGGTTTCATAAAGCCTAGCATTTATCCATGGGGTGCTCCAGTCTTATTCCTGTGAAAGAAAGATGGTTCCCTTAAAATGTGTATTGACTATCGTTAGTTGAACAAGGTCACAATCAAGAATAAGTATTCCATTCCTAGGATTGATGACTTGTTCAATCAGCTTCAAGTGCTAGTTTCTTCTCCAAATCCACCTTAGATTTGATTATCATCAGCTTTGTGTTAGAGAGTGTGATATTCCAAAGACAGGCTTCAGGACTCGGTATGGTCATTATGAATTTGTTGTGATGTCTTTTAGTCTAACGAATGCTTCTACAGCTTTTATGGATTTGATGAACCGTGTGTTCAAGAAGTATTTGGATATGTTTATGATTGTTTTCATTGATGATATTCTTATCTACTCTCATAGTGAGGAGGAGCATGCGGACCATTTGAGAGTTGTGTTACAAACTCTCAAGGACCAGCAGTTATTTGCTAAGTTCAGCAAGTGTGAGTTCTGGATGCAGTCTGTTGCTTTTCTGGGTCCTATTTTGACTAAAGATGGTATTCGAGTTGATTCTCAAAATATTGAGGCAATAAAGAACTGGCCTAAACCCACTTCCCCGTCTGATATTAGGAACTTTTTGGGTTTGGTTGGTTACTACCGTAGGTTTGTGGAAGGATTTTCTTCCATTGCTGCCCTTTTGACTCGATTGACTCATAAAAAGGTAAAATTCTAATGGTATGATTTGGGTGAGAAGAACTTTTAGGAATTGAAGACTAGATTAACCACAGCTCCAGTGTTGGCCCTACCCGAGGGCCTAAATGACTTTGTTATGTATTGTGATGCTTCTAGGATTGGTTTGTGTTGTGTTTTGATGCAACGTGGTAAAGTGATTGCTTATGCCTCTAGATAGCTTAAGACTCATGAGAAGAACTACCCCACTCATTATCTTGAGTTAGTAGCCGTGGTCTTTGCTTTGAAGATTTGGAGGCATTACTTGTATGGGGTACACATGGATGTGTGCACTATCATAAGAGTCTTCAGTATGTGTTCATCCAGAAGGAATTGAATTTGCGACAAAGAAGATGGCTTAAGCTTCTTAAAGATTATGATATGAGTGTGTTTTACCACCTGGGTAAGGCCAATGTTGTGGCAGATTCACTTAGTAGATTGTCAATGGGGAGTGTATCTTCAGTCGAAGAAGGGAAGAAAGAATTGGTTAAGGAGGTTCATAGGCTAGCTCGGTTGGGAGTTTGCCTTATGGACTCGACAAAAGGTGGTATTATTGTTCAGAATGGTTGTGAATCATCCTTGGTAGCCGAAGTGAAGGAGAAACAATACAGTGATCATATTTTGCTTCATCTTAAGGGTGCAGTCCATCAGCAAAGAGTTGAGGTTTTCTCCTAAGGGGAAGATGGTGTACTTCGTTATCAGGGCCGACTATGTATGCCAGATATAAATGGGTTACGACATCAGATTTTGACTGAGGCTCATAGTTCCAGATACTCCATTCACCCCAGTGCCACCAAGATGTACCATGATCTACAGGAAGTCTATTGGTGGAATGGTATGAAGAAGGACATAGCTGATTTTATGGCTAAGTGTCCCAACTGTCTGCAAGTGAAGGTGGAGCATCAGCGACCGGGTGGCATGATTCAGGATATTGACCTTCCTACTTGGAAGTGGGAAGTGATCAATATGGACTTCATTATAGATTTGCCTCGTACTCGAAGGCAACATGATTTAATTTGGGTGATTGTCGATCGAATGACTAAATCATCCCATTTCTTAGCTGTTAAGACTACGAATTCAGTAGAAGATTATGCCAGACTCTACATCTGGGAGATAGTTTGATTACATGGTGTCCCAGTGTCCATCATTTCCGATAGGGGTACTCAGTTTAGTTCTCAGTTTTGGAGATCATTTCAGAGAGGTCTTGGTACTCAGGTGAAGCTTAGCACAGCTTTTCACCCCCAGACAGATGGCTAGGCAGAGTATACTATTCAGACTTTGGAGGACATGTTGAGAGCTTGTGTGATTGATTTCAAAGGTAATTGGGATGATCACTTACCTCTTATCGAGTTTTCCTACAACAACAGCTTACTCTAGCATCCAGATGGCTCCTTATGAGGCACTTTATGGTCGGAGATGTAGATCTCCTATTGGTTGGTTTGAGGTAGGTGAGGCAGCTTTGATTGGTCCAGATTCGGTTTATGAGACTATGGAGAAGGTTCAGCTTATAAAGGAAAGGTTGAAGACCACTCAGAGTCTATAGAAATCATATGCGGATGTGAGGAGAAGAGAGTTAGAATTTGAAGTTGATGATTGGGTTTTTCTGAAGGTGTCACCCATAAAGGGTGTGATAAGGTTTGGCAAGAAAGGTAAGCTTAGTCCCTGTTTTATAGGTCCTTATTAGATTTTGAGGAGAGTTGGTAGCGTCGCTTATGAGTTGGATTTTCCAACAGAGTTAGAAGCGGTGCATCCATTTTTCCATGTTTCCTTGTTGAAGAAGTGTGTTGGTGATCCGACCTTGATTGTCCCTTTGGAGGATGTGGGGGTGAAGGATAGTCTCACTTATGAGGAGGTTTCTATGGAGATCCTTGATCATTAGATTCGGAGGTTGAGGAACAGAGAAGTCGCTTCGGTAAAGGTCCTTTGGAGAAATCAGCTTGTAGAGGGAGCTACTTGGGAAGCAGAAGAGGCCATACAGGCCAAATATCCCCACCTCTTTCCATCCGACTCAGTTTCATCTTGAGGTAACAGTTTCCTCTTTAGTATATCCCTACGATTCTATTCCACCGGTTTCTTTCACGATCCTAGCATGCATTTATGTTTTCGAAGTTGATTCAATCATGTTTTAAGTTGAAAAGTTCAGTTTTCATGATTATTCCTTGATTTCCATGTTCTAATGTTGGTTGGGTTGTTTTCTCTCCAGATTTCCTTGTTTAGTCTTTATTTGAGGATGAATGATCCCAAGGGGGAGATATTGTAACACCCCGGAAATCAAACTAGCTATCTAAGTTTGAAACTCTTAAAAATCCCATGTTTCCAGGAATGATGGGTCCAAACCACAAACCGTGGTTTGAACCATGGGTCGTGGAAAAGATCTATGGTTTAAGTCTGCAGGATTATCCTCTGGTCTTAGAACCACGAGTAGCTTCTACGGACCGTAGTTCATTCTACGGGTCAAAATATCCACTCGTGGAATCTGACCTGTGGGCTGACTGTTGTCCCAGGATTCACAAGTCCAGTCTACGTCCCATGATTGAAATTATAGGTCCGTCCTATTGACTCATGGAACCTGACCAGAGACCAGCTAAGTCTTTAGGAACCACGACTTGAAATGATGACCCGTGATTCATTTTATGGGTCTGTCCTGTTGACCCGTAGTTTGCTTTCGGTAGCCTATTATTATGACCAGGAATGATGGATGGAAACCACGCGCCGTGGTTTGGTCTACGATCCATGGAACCCATATGTGGTCCATGAAAGTCAACTTTTTCCAGCTTCTTCCTAATTACGTCCCAGAGGTATTTGTCATTACCCACCCTTTTAACTCCTAAATGATGACGTTTTGACTATTTTTAAAAGGGTTTTCACCCTCATTAGCCTAAATCCCTTCTCATTACCTCATTCATCTCCCAAAAAGGAAAAGAACTCTCTCAAGCTCAAGGTCTCAAGCTCCAAGTTCAAGCCTCCTAATCTTTTCAATTTTAAGTGGGTTAGCTTCAATCAAGGTATGTGGGTATTCAACAATGGGTTCCTTTCAGCCTTGTGCCCAAAACCCCAAATTTGAAATTGTGATTTCATGAACTTAAAAATTAGGGTTCTTACCCAATTCTTATGGGTTTTGCTATAAATTACCTTCTCATAATTTTATTATGAAATTTCATTAAATTGCATAATTTTTCATGGGCTTTTACATATGAGTTCCTATCTCATGAGTTGAAGGTCAATCATGGTAAATCTTACATGCATGAATTGATTTAAGCAAATTGGGAAAAATGATAGCATGATTTTCATGAATTTCAAACAAGTGCATGCCTAGTTCCTATGTTTTATGAAAGTATATGTTATTATGAAATTGAACTAAGGCCATGCAAGTTTTCAAGTTATGAATTATTATGAAATGCAAGACACCCAATGTGCCATCAATGCTCATGAATCATTTTTCCTAAAACCAAGGTTCGTGAGTAGTATGAAAATTTGGGGTATGAACATGTTTATGAATAAGCTTTGACATCTAGATATGTCACATGTATGTGAGCCTCATGTTATGTTTTGAGAGTAGTATTTAGCACCAAGCGATGAGGGTTTTAGATAACCCAAGTCCAAATCTACGTTGCCCCTATAGGTTGCCCTCCGTGGCTTATGACAGGATCCTTATGAACATGGTTCTAGCTTTGGCTGGTTAGGATAACCTTTTTCAGTGTGGGTGTATGACACTGGACTCCATGTAGCTCAGCATGGTTTATGTCAGTTAAGAGAAACTCCCACATGATTATTTTCAAGCTATGAAGTTATATGATATCATACATTGAATTTTAATCTTGCTTCATGTTTTTATGTCTTATATCTTGATAATTCTCTCATGTTATTTCTTATTAAAAGGTTCACCTTAAGCATGTTTTACGTATGTTTTTATCATGATCATGCATATCTCACATACTCAGTACATCCTGTAATACTGATGCATATTTTGCTCTGCATCCTCTTGACGATGCAGATTCAGGTGTTTTCCATCAGGCTCGTGGCTAGATGAAGTCGGATATCTAGTCAGTATTGGTGATTCCTCATTGTTCGAGGGCTAGTTATAACTCTAGTTTGTTTTGATTATTTACTTTCATACTTTAAGTTAGCTAGGGACTTGTCCTAGCAACTCTTTATGTCATGTATAGAGGCTTTTCAAACATAGACGGTATTCGGGTCTTCTTCAAACCATGTTCTTTTGATTTTATCTTATGGATTTAGTTATCTAATTCATATTATGCTTCCGCTATGCTTAATTGATACACCTGAGTTATGCTATGACAAAGAGTTATCTTGGGGCACTTGTGGTCCCAGGTCCCGTGTTACATTTAGGGGGTAGCCTCGGGGCATGACAATAGCCGTCTGTTTGAGGATCAGCAGTTGTGTGACCTTCGAGATCAGGTTGTTTGGGGTGAGGCCAGCCGGGATACTCTAGATTTAGATGGGGTTCTGAGGTTTTATCGTCGACTTTGTGTTCCGAGGGTTGGTGATTTGATCTAGTTAATACTCCGTGAGGTACATTGTTTTAGATACTCCATTCGTCCTAGTGTGGAAAAGATGTATAGAGACTTGAGACAGTTTTACTGGTAGAGTGGTATGAAGCAGGACATAGCGTAGTTTGTATCTTAGTGCTTGAACTATCAGCAGGTGAAGTCCGAGCACATGAGACCTGGTGGTTTTATATAGTGACTTCCTATCCCCGAGTAGAAGTGGGAAGGTATTACTGTGGATTTCGTGGTTGGTTTACCTCTTACTTCCCGGGGTTTTGAGTCTATTTGGGTGATTGTGGATTGGCTGACTAAGTCAACCCATTTATTTCCGGTTCAGACTTCCTACGGTGTAGAGAGGTTAGCTCAGATTTACATTTCAGAGGTTGTTCGGTTGCATGGGGTCCCAGCTTCTATCATTTTAGACTGCGGCACTCAATTCATATCTCAGTTTTGGAGGGCTATTCATTGAGACTTGGGTACCGAGGTTAAGCTTAGTACTGCTTTCCACCCTCAGACATGTAACACCCCAGAACTCCCAAGCCCAGACTTAGCTCAGAAAAAACAGAAGAAATAAAAATTTAAGAAAAAAATCAAGTTTCCAGGAATGACAGTTAAGACAACGGACTGTAGTTTGGAAGCACAGTCTGTCGTCTTGTCCGTAATCCCCATTTCCAATAGACCAACAGTTTAAGTTCCAGGGACCATGGTTAAGATCACGGACCGTAATCTAGAACCATGGTCCATCCTGTCCCCCATGGTTTCCCTTAATCAGAGGACCCTCAGTTCAGGACTTAGGAACCACGAATCAGGTTACGGACCATTCTTCAGAACCATGGTCCATTCTTAGACTCATGGAATCCTCAAACCAGACCAAAGTCCTAGGAACCATGAGCCACATGATGAACCATCGTTCAGTAGTACGGTCTATTTTGTGGGTCATAGTTCTCTCAGATCAGAGAACCCCCAAGACTCCTGGGCAGGACCAAGACTCAGTTGACGGTCCGTCGTCCAGGAGTACGGTCCATCAACCAAGTTGTGATCCCTGAGTCACAATTTTTAGCAGATTTTTAGCAGATTTCCATCAACCAGGGGTATTCTAGACTTTTCCTTTCTCTTATAAGGCCTAAGGTATGTCATTTTACATCGTCTAATCCTAATTAGCTAGTCAGAAACTACCTAAAACATTCATTCTCCTAAAATCATCATACTTAGAAAGAAAAGCATAGAAAGAGGCGATAGTTTTCTCCCAAGACCAAGCAGAGGTCTTCTTCAAGTTCATCCCTGAAATCTAAAGGATTTCTCCGTAGTTCTCTTTATTAGGTATGTGGGATTTCACTAGTGGGTTCCTTTCACCCAGTAGGTCCCTCGAACTCAGCCAGTTCCTTCAATTTCTCCTTGATTGCTTAGACCTAGGGTTCATAAACCTTAGAGATTTCTTTGCTATTCATATGCTATAAATTATAGGATGCGTAGTTCATGTTTCTTAGAGAATTGGTACAGTTCATGTACAAAATTTAGAAACCCTAGTTGGGTAAATTCCAATACTTTATGAATTATAGTTGTTAGGCAGTTCAGGCAGATAATCATGCTTCAGAACTCAAATGCCATATCTTTCAGTATGTTTATGTGTATTCTCAGATTATATCAGTATTTTGAGCTATCCATTATTATAGTTGCATTATTGGTTATACTCAGTTGGGAGTAGACTTAGTACCGAGCGGACAAGGGGTGAAGGCTTAGCTGTCATTTTGTGTTAAGGCCTTTAGTAGCAATCCCCAAGTCCCAGAACTACGGCGCCACCATAGGTATTAAAGGAGTCAACTATCAGACTAGGCTGCACATCCTTGTCCCTTGTGGACATCAGTAGTAGATCCACGTCAGACTTCTTCGTACCCTTGGTAAGGTATGAACACCCTTCCATCTAAGGTTATAGGTTGGCCCCATAGTTAGCTCAACTTGGGGTATGTCGGTTAATAGTATCTCCTACAGTCACATTCATGTTGCATTGACCATGTACTCAGTATTTATTTCAGTATTCAGTAAAGGATGTTATATTCATGATTTGTACTTGGTCATTGCATACAATTCAGATTTCAGTTATATGCCAGTATATCTATTGCTATGTTCAGTTCTATATTATCCAATTTAGTACATATCATGCATGCTCAGTACATTTAAAGTACTAATGCATATTTGTGTGCTATATCATTTCATGATGTAGGTTCAAGCCCTCATCATCCAGATCGCGCTTAGTTCAATTTCCAGTTCGTACTCAGCAGCCTCAGTGGTGAGTCCTCATAGCTCTAAGATGATAGACATACTTTATTTTCAGTCCTTATCTTTTAGCTTCAGATTTGTTAGAGTTAGCTGGGGGCATGTCCTAGTAACTCGTATCAGTTAGAGGCTTTTAAACAAAGACTAGATTCAGCTTGAGTTGTTAGTATTATTTTCACTCATCACTATGCTCTTTATATATTTTATATTCAGACATGTTTTGGGCTTTTCCCACTTTAGATATTTAAAACTATTTTTAGCTTTCGCACAATATATGCTTTTAATTTGAAATTGTTTAGATATGCCAGACCATGGGTTAGCTTGGGGTTACTTGTGACTTTAAGTACCATTTTACGTCTAGGGGGTAGCCTTGGGTCGTGACAAACTTGGTATCAGAGCATCAGGTTTAAGTGTCCTAGGGTGTCTGAAAGCCACGTCGAGTAGAGTCTTCTTCATTGGTGTGAAGCCTGCCACACTTATGGGGGAGAAGCTATGAGATGTCATTAGGAATAACTTCCCTTCTTTCTTTTCTCAATCGTGCTATGGAGTGTAAACTCTATCTAATCTCCTTCTATTCTAACTCATTCTCTTCGCAATTTAGAAAAATGCCTCCCATAAGAGTTAATGCTAGGAATCAGCCAGTGCCAGCAGCTCCAGCAGACCCATTAAATGAGCAAGTCACGCATGCCGAATTCAGGTCTACTTTCCAAATGCTTGCTCAGGCTATGACCGACCAGGTCAATCAGCAGGCTAGGGCACCAGCTTCACCTCAGACTAACACTGCTGCAGTAAGGATCTGGGATTTCACTCGGATGAACCCTCCAGAATTTCATGGGTCTTAGTCAGAAGAGGATTCATAAGAGTTTTTGGATTACATTCAAAAGGTGACAGACATTATGGGTGTCACTCTAGTCGAGGGTGCGTATTTGGCTGCCTATCAGTTGAAGGGAGTGGCTTACACTTGGTACCAGCAGTGGAAGGAATCCCATTGTGCCAATGTAGGACCAGTGACATGGAATCTTTCCAAGACTGCCTTTCTGGACTGGTTTTTCCCACTAGAGCTCAGGGAAGCCAAGGTTCAGGAATTCATTAATCTGAAGTAGAATGACATGAGCGTGAAGGACTATGCTCTCAAGTTCACCCAGCTATCCAAGTATGCTCCAGCAATAGTAGCTGACTCTAGAGCTCGTATGAGCAAGTTTGTATCTGGTGTATCAAATGATGTAGTCAAGGAGTGTAAGACTGCTATGCTGATTAAGGAGATGGATTTCTCCAGGTTGGTTACTTATGCTCATCCAATTGAGGAGGAGAAGATCAAGAAAAGGGGAGGAGATAGTAAGAGAGCTATGACAGGTAACTTTAGCTACTCTCAGTAGAGGTTAGAGGGTGGAAACCACTCTCAGTTCTGTCAGAAGAATTTAGCTCCAACTCTATCTTCTTCTAGTGCCCCAGTGCCTAAGTTCAAGAAGGATCGACGGGATAGAGTGTTTGGCTTTAAGTCCCAAGGTATGGTTACTAGTGGGCACTCTAATCCAGTGTGTAAGAAGTGTGGTAAAAAACACCAAGGTGAGTGCATGGCAGGTAGTGGAAATTTCTTTGGGTATGGTAAGCCAGGTGACATGATGAGGGATTGTCCAACAGCTTCTCAAAAGGGTAAGGATGTTTGCCCATAGACTCAGACTGGTTCTACAGTAGCTCCAGCAGGTCACCTCGCTCAGTAGAGTGCCTCATTTAGTACAGGTGGGAGTCAGCGCCAGAACAGGTTATATGCTCTTCAGGCTCGACAGGATCAGTAAGGACTCTCCTTATGTGGTCACGGGTACGTTGTGAGTCTTTAATACTGATGTTTATGCATTGTTATATCCAGGGGCTACGCTTTCTTTTGTAACTTCATATATAGCGGTAGGTTTCAATGTCAGTTCAAAAACTCTCCCAGAACCCTTCTCAGTCTCTACTCCAGGTGGTGACCCAGTTATAGCTAGACGGGTATATAAAAATTACCCTGTCACAGTCTCCCAGAAAGTCACCTCAGTAGATCTTGTAGAGTTAGAAATGGTAGATTTTGATATCATTTTAGGCATGGATTGGTTATATTCCTATTATGCCTCAGTCGATTGTAGAACTAGGATCATTCGGTTTCAGTTTCCTAATGAGCCAGTCTTTAAATGAAAGGGTAGTAACTCAGTGCTGGTAGGTCGTTTCATCTCCTACCTTAAGGACAGAAAAATGATTTCCAAAGGGTATATCTATCATCTTGTTCGGGTTAAGGATTCAAACTTCAAGACCCCAACTCTTGAGTCAGTCCCAGTGGTGAATAAGTTCCCAGAAGTGTTTCTAGAAGATCTTCCTGGAGTTCCTCCTGAACGAGAAATTGACTTCGGAATAGATCTCCTTCCAGATACCCAGCCTATTTTGATTCCTCTTTACAGAATGGCTCCAGCTGAGCTTAAGGAATTGAAGGAACAACTGAAATACCTTCTAGATAAGGGCTTCATCAGACCCAGCATCTCTCCATGGGGTGCTCCAGTGTTGTTCGTGCGTAAGAAAGACGGTTCTCTCACTATGTGCATTGACTACCGTCAGTTGAACAAAGTCACAATCAAGAATAAATATCCCATTCCCAGGAATAATGACTTGTTCGACCAGCTTCAAGGCACTAGTTGATTTTCTAAGCTAGACCTTAGACTGGCTATCATCAACTCAGAGTCAGAGGTAGTGACATCCCAAAGACAACCTTTAGGACACGGTATGGTCATTATGAATTTATAGTTATGTCATTTGGAATAACCAATACTCCTGCAGCTTTCATGGATTTAATGAACAGGGTGTTCAAGCAGTAGTTGGACATGTTTGTTATCGTCTTTATTGATGATATCCTCATTTATTCTCAGAATGAGAAAGAGCATGCGACTCATCTGAGAGTTGTTCTACAAACTCTCAAGGATCACCAGCTATTTGCTAAGTTCAGCAAGTGTGAATTCTAGTTACAGTCTATCGCTTTCCTTGGTCATGTGGTATCTAGCGAAGGGATCCGAGTGGATACCCAAAAAATTGAGGCAGTAAAGCATTGGACCAGACCCACCTCTCTGACAGATATCAAAAGTTTCTTGGGTTTGGACAGATACTACAGAAGGTTTGTTGAAGGATTTTCATCCATAGCTTCCCCATTGACCAAGTTGACTCAGAAAAAGGTCAAGTTTCGATGGTCAGATGAGTGTGAGAAAAAAATTTTAAAACTGAAGACCATGTTAACTACAGCTCTGGTCTTGAATCTACCAGAGGGTTCAGATGGTTATGTGGTTTATTTCAATGCATCCAGGGTCAGCCTAGGTTGTGTTTTGATGCAATAGGGTAAGGTTATAGCTTATGCTTCTAGATAGCTTAATGTCCATGAGAAAAACTACCTGACTCATGACCTCGAGCTTGCAGCAGTTGTGTTTGCCCTAAAGATTTGGCGACACTACTTGTATGGTGTTCATGTTGATATTTTCACAGATCATAAGAGCCTCCAGTATGTGTTCACCCAGAAAGAATTGAATCTTCGTCAGAAAAGATAGCTTGAGTTCCTCAAATATTATGACATGAATGTGCTTTACCATCCGGGTAAAGCCAATGTAGTGGCTGATGCTCTCAGCAGACTGTTTATGGGTAGCGTATCATATATTGAGGAAGAGAAGAGAGAATTAGCCAGAGATACTCACCGGCTTGCTTGCTTAGGAGTTTTCCTTATGGACACGTCAGATGGTGGTGTGATAGTCCAGAATAGATCAAAATCTTCATTGGTAGGAAAGGTTAAGGAGAAACAAGATAGTGACCCTATATTACTTCAGTTGAAGGGTGCAGTTCGTCAGCAAAGAGTGGAGGTTTTCTCCCAAGGGGGAGATGGTGTGCTTCGTTATCAGGGTCGCTTATGTGTTCCAAAGGTGGGTGAGTTGAGGCAGCAGATCCTTATAGAAGCCCATAATTCTATATACTCCATTCATCCGGGTACCACTAAGATGTACCGTGATATATAGGAAGTTTATTGGTGGAATGGCATGAAAAGGGACATCACAAATTTTGTGGATGTCAGCAGGTTAAAGTAGAACATCAGAAACCAGGAGGTGTAACTCAAAAGATTAGCATTCCTAATTGGAAGTGGGAAGTGGTCAACATGGATTTCATTATGGGTATACCTCGTACTCACAGGCAGCATGACTCCATTTTGGTAATAGTGGATAGAGTCACTAAGTCAGCTCACTTCTTGGCAGTCAAAACTACAGGTTCAGCAGAGGATTATGCCAGACTCTACATCAGAAATATAGTCAGGTTGGATGGGGTTCCCTTGTCTATTATCTCAGATAGAGGTTCTCAGTTTACATCTCATTTGTGGAGATCGTTTCAAAAAAGTCTTGGTACTCAGGTAAAACTCAGCACAGCATTTCATCCGCAGATGGATGGTCAAGCAGAGCATACCATTTAGACCTTAGTGGATATGTTGAGAGCTTGTGTGATCGATTTTAAGGGTAGCTGGGATGATCACCTACCTCTTATAGAGTTTGCCTATAATAACAGTTTTCACTTCAGTATTCAGATAGCCCCGTATGAGGCACTTTATGGGCGTTGATGCAGATCACCGGTTGGTTGGTTTGAAGTAGGTGAAGCATCCTTGATTGGGCCAAATTCGGTTAATGAAGCTATGGAGAAGTTCAGCTCGTCAGAGATAGGCTAAAGATAGCTCAGAGTCGTCAGAAGTCCTATACAGATGTGAGGAGAAAAGACTTAGAGTTTAAAATCGATGATTGGGTTTTCCTGAAAGTGTTACCCATGAAAGGGGTGATGAGATTTGGCAAGAATGGGAAGCTCAATCCCAGGTATGTAGGTTCTTACAGAATCCTGAAAAGGGTTGGTAATGTGGCTTATGAGTTAGAGTTGCCAAAAGAACTAGCACTGGTTCATCTAGTCTTTCACAGTTCCTTGTTGAAGAAGTGTGTGGGTGATCCAGCATCGATAGTACCTTTAGAGAGTGTGGCTATGAAGGATAGCCTCACATATGAGGAGATTCCAGTTGAAATTCTTGACCGTCAGATTCATAGGTTGAGGACTAAGGAAGTTGCTTCGATGAAGGTTTTATGGAGGAATCAGTCCGTAGAGGGAGCTACTTGGGAAGTAGAAGCAGCCATGATAGCCAAGTATCCTCACCTCTTTCCTTCCGACCCAGTTTCAGCTTGAGGTAATAGTTCCTCTCCAGTCTCTCAGTTTACTCTTGTGTAATTCAGTCCTAGTACCTCGTTCCATCAGTCATCCTTGCATTTCAGCATATTTGCATGTTCATGGAACTCAGTTCAGCTAGATATCAGTTTCTAGAACTCAGTTGGTAGGGATTGCAACTCCTTCCTTCCAAACTCAGCTTATCTAGTCTTCATTCGAGGACGAATGATCCCAAGGGGGAGATATTGTAACACCTCAGAACTCCCAAGCCCAGACTTAGCTCAGAATAACTAGAAGAAATAAAAGTTTCAGAAAAATAAATCAAGTTTCCAAGAATGAAGGTTAAGACCACAGACCATAGTTTGGAAGCACGGTCCGTCATCTTGTCCGCAATCCCCATTTCCAGTAGACCAACAGTTTAAGTTCCAGGGACCACGGTTAAGATCAAAGACCGTAGTCTGGAACCAAAATTCATCCTGTCACCCATGGTTTCCCTTAATCAGAGGACCTTCAGTTCAGGACTCAGGAACCATGAGTTAGGTTACAGACCGTTCTTCAGAACCATAGTCCGTCCTTTGACTCGTGTAATCCCCAGACCAGACTAAAGTCCCAGGAACCACGAGCCACATCACGAACTATCATTCAGGAGTACGATCCATCTTATTAGTCATAGTTCTCTCATATTAGAGAACCCCTAAGACTCTTGGGAAGGACCAAGACTCATTTGATAATCCGTCGTCTAGGAGTACGGTCCATCAACCAAGTCATGATCCCTGAGTCACGATTTTCAGTAGATTTCTTTTAATTTTCCCATGGGTATTTTGGACTTTTCCTTTCTCTTTTAAGGCCTAAGCTACGTTATTTTACATTGTCTAAGCCTAATTAACTAGTTAGAAACTACCTAAAACATTCATTCTCCTAAAATCATCAGACTTAGAAACAAAAGAAGAGAAAGAGGCGATAGTTTTCTCCCAAGACCAAGCAGAGGTCTTCTTCAAGTTCAGCCCCAAAATCCAAAGGATTTCTCCATAGTTCTCTTCATCAGGTATGTAGGATTTTACTAGTGGGTTTTGTTTCACCCACTAGGTCCCTAGAACTGAGCCAGTTCCTTCAGTTTCTCCTTGATAGATTAGACCTAGGGTTCATAAACCTTAGAGATTTCCTTGTTATTCGTATGCTATAACTTATAGGATGCGTAGTTCATGTTTCTTGGAGAATTAGTACAGTTCATGTACAAAATTCAAAAACCCTAGTTGGGTAAATTCCAATACTTCATGAATTATACTTGTTAGGCAGGTCAGGCAGATAATCATGCTTCAGAACTCGAATGCCATATCTTTTAGTATGTTTATGTGTATTCTCAGATTATATCAGTTTTTTGATCTATCCAGTATTACAGTTCCATTATTGGTTATACCCAGTTGGGAGTAGACCTAGTACCAAGCGGACGCAGGGTAAAGGCTTAGCTGTCAGTTTAGGCTAAGTCCTTTAGTAGTAATCCCTAAGTCCCAAAACTATGGCGACATCGTAGGTATTAAAGGAGTCAGCTGTCAGACTAGGCTGCACATTTTTGTCCCTTGTGGACATCAGTAGTGGATTCACATCAGACTTGTTCATACCCTTGGCAAGGTATGAACACCCTTTCATCTAGGGTTATAGGTTGGCCCTATAGTTAGCTCAACTTGGAGTATGTCGGTTAATAGTATCTCCCACAGTCAGATTCATATTGCATTGACCATGTACTCAGTATTTATTTCAGTATTCAGTCCATCATGTTATATTCATGATTTGTACTTGGTCATTGCATACAGTACAGATTTCAGTTATATACCAGTATTTCTATTTCTATGTTCAGTTCTATATTGTCCAGTTTAGTACATATCATGCATGCTCAGTACATTCAAATTACTGATGCATACTTTTGTGCTATATCATTTTATGATGTAGGTTCAGGCACTCATCATCTAGATCGCACTTAGTTTGATTTCCAGTCTGTACTCAGCAGCCTCAGTGGCGAGTCCTCATAGCTCGAGGATGATAGATATGCTTTATTTTCAGTCCTTATCTTTCAGTTTTAGATTTGTTAGAGTTAGCTGGGGGCATGTCTCAGCAACTCATATCAATTAGAAGGCTTTCAGACATAGACTAGATTTCAGCAGTTGTTAGTGTTGTTTTCAGTCAGCACTATACTATTTATATATTTCATATATTCAGATATTTGATTTATTCCCCACTTTATATATTAAATTATTTTTAGCTTCCGCACAGTGCATGTTTTAAATTGAAATTATATAGATATGCCATGCCATGGGATAGCTTGGGGTCACTTATGACACTAAGCACCGTGTTATATCCAGAGGGTAGCCTCGGGGCTTTATAAGATAGATGGCCAGTCCGAGAGGACTATTTAGGTCCTGGGGGATATGCTTCGGGCCTGTGTTTTTGACTTTGGAGGTTTTTGGGATCAGTTTGTGCCTTTGGCCGAGTTTGCTTATAGTAATAGTTTTTATTCGAGCATTGGCATGGCACCTTTCGAGGCTTTGTATGGTAGACATTGTAGATCACTGATTGGTTGGTTTGATGGTTTAGAGTCTAGACCGTAGAGTACAAATTTACTTCGAGATTCCTTTGACCGAGTCTGTGTGATTCAAGATAGACTTAGAGCAGGTCAGAGTAGGAAGAAGAGCTACGCTGATTGTTGAATTTGTGCCTTAGAGTTCAGTATTGGTGACTTGGTTTTCCTGCGTGTGTCGCCCATAAAGGGCGTGATGAGATTTGGTCAGCGGGGCAAGCTTAGCCCCAGGTTCATTGGGCCATTTGAGATTCTTTAGAAGGTTGGTAGTGTTGCCTATATGTTAGCCTTGTCTCTAATGTTTTCAGCTGTGCATCCAGTTTTTCATGTCTCAATGTTGCGCCGGTATGTTCCAGATGATTCTCATGTGTTGCATTGGGATTTGGTTCAGTTGGATGAGAGTTTGTCCTTTATTGAGAAGCCGATAGCTATCTTGGCCAGAGATGTCAGGAGGTTGATATCTAGGGAGATTTAAGCTATGAAGGTTCAGTGGAGGCACCATCCGGTCGAGGAGGCTACTTGGGAGACCGAGAGTGAGTTGCGAGCTTAGTATCCATAGTTGTTTGAGCCTTCAGGTACTCCCTTCTTCTTGACTTTTGAGGACGAAAGTATTTTTAGTAGTGGATGTTGTGATGACCCTTCCGGTCATCTTCATGTTTACGCTTTCCTTGTACTGTTAGAGCTTTCCTGTAGCGGCCCCAAGTTATTTATGGCTTGGTGGGCCAGTAGTTTGGTGCCCTGGTTGTTCATTTGGTCATTTGGGCTATTTGCCTATTTTAGAGTTCAAACTTGGAATATCATTGACTTTAGTCAACATTCATAGCTAACGTGCTCGAAATCAAATTTTGACAGTTTTGTTAGCTCCTGAGTGTTGAGTTGGTCTAGTTAAACCTTTAGTTGAGGCCTGAGAACTTTTGGTGTGGGTTTTATATTGGTTTTTCTATTTTCAAACCATTTGGAGTTAAAAGTGGAACTTTGGTCAGCTTTCGATGATCGGAGCATTAGATTTGAAATTTGACGATTCCATCAGCTCTGGAATGATGAGTTTGGGTTAGACAGAAGGTTGGTTCAGGTCCCGGGTATGTCGGTCTCTTTTTGAGTGTTTGTTTGCTTGTTGGTTAGTGTTGACTTAGGTCAACATTTCTCTGAAATGACTTAGTATGGAAGTTTCATCGATTCCATTGAGTCTGGGACGTCGTTTCCACTCTGTTAGAATTATTGGTTTTTGAGTATCAGTTTCCGATCGTGCCCAGAATGCCCCATAGAGTTCTAGAAATGTTGCAGGTTTTTGTTGTTGCAGGTGCAGGCCTTAATCGCTATCGCGAGCCTCTTTCCTTGCGATGGCGATGAAGCACCTGGTCCATTGTTCTTCGTGATCGCAACGTCCCTTGTCGCGATTACAATGAGGCCTTCTCTTTTTTGTTCATTGGCGACCGTGTGGCTAGTCCTTGCGATCGCGATGGTCTAGCCAATTTGTCCCTCGCGACCGTGAGGGGTCCCTTCGCGATCGCAATGAAGGACCCCTGGGCAGTATATAAGTTTTTCCACTTCGTCTTCTTCACTCTAAAATCAGCATCTTCCATTGTTATAAGATCCAAACTCATCTAGACTCCTCAATTCTTGGTGTTGAGGGTGAATTCCCTGCTTGTGATCGTTCCTCCATCATATATTGTAAGTTTTATCTGCTTTATTTTGATAAATCCTCTCTTTTGGTTCTTTAATTTGTCTTATTAATGGCTGGCTGGTTTGAGCCATTTCCTTGGACTAATTCCTTCTATAATCTGAGCATGCACACTTTGGAGCCAGTGATCATTGTGCAATCTTCTGTTCTCGGCTTTAGGCTGCGAGGCCCACGAGCCCGTCGGTGACCTGAATTTCGACCCAGCTATTACTATAGCATTATGGGTATCGTTAGACTCATTTTGATATGTTGAATATGTTTGCGATAGTTTGATTATCATTTGGAGCTTCTCGGAGCGGTTCGGCCTCGAATATCGTCATGCCAGTAGCTTGTCATTGGACGACAGGTAGGTTACGGTTTAAACTCTCTAGACTTTGCATATATCGAATAAAATTACACTAATTGGCATCTTTGGGTTGGGATTTCTTGCTTGGCACCACAGACTTTGACCGCTTTCCCTGTCTGTCCCGTTTCTTTCCTCCGTTATGTGTAGTATTTCTCAAAGTTTGATATTACCACACTTGTGGTCCTGTGTGGCCTTGTTTTGACTCTGGACCATAGATGGTGGGCTATTCGGGGGTGTTCGTGAGTCCTGAACATCGTTATCATGATATTAGGCTGGCTATCTGTGTTGTAGAGCGATTGGAGCCTCTGCAGGACCGATAGGTTGATTGTGAGCTGTTGGGCGACTATTTGTGTTTGATCATGTCATTTCCATGCATATAAAGAGGTTTTTACCATATTACTACGGTATGGCTTCGGGCATACTTGTATTGATTTCTAAACTTTGCATGGCCCTGGGGGCCCATTTTCGATGGAAATGACTTTGAAATGATTTGGACTTGATTTGTGGATCTTCTTCGGGTAAAAGATTTAAGTATGGTTTCTATCATCATTTTTTACTACTATTGCTAGACTCGGCAGGGCCGTAGTGCTAGATGGATTTTCTTACTGATTTGAGATGGTATTAGACTCGATCAGACCGAGCATCAGAGATGTTTTACTGCTGATTTAGACCCGATTATTCCCGAGAATCCTTGGTGGGGTTTTGAGATGTTTTCAACTGTTTTAGACCTGGACAGAGTCTGGGCATGCATATTTGAGACTTGAGTCTCCAGCTTGGATTTGGACCTACTCCGGACGATGTTTTCGAGATTGAGTTATAGTATGGGGTCCGGGACCTCCATGGACCTTGCCGATCCGGACCAGGGTCCTTGGGTTGTGTGTGCCAGAGGAGGGGTATACGGTGGAGTAGAGGTATACGGGCAATGTCCTTCCATGGAACCTACCTACTGGGCTCGTTTGACGCCGGAGGAGGTACATACAGAGTTACTGTTCCACCCAGAGATCATCATGCATCATATCCTTCTTTGTTTGAGGCTCCACCCTTGTTTGCTGTTTGTTGAGTGTACGCTCCGATAGTATAGGATGCTGGAGGGTTTATTTTCACTTGCTTATGTTCCTCGGGTGTATGGCCGCTCGTTGGGACTGTAGGTAGACTCCTGTCACTTTATCGTGATATTATCCCCTGTCATGGTTATATATATGAGATTGGATACTGAGAGGTTGTTAGTTCTTGGCTCGTATAAAGTAGAATATTTTAAATTAATATTAAAAAAAGCACAATTTTTTTAAGAAAGCTCGATAAAGCAAGGTAATAGTAGGAAGAAAAGCTATGTGGTACATATGACAAAGTAAGTTAAATTTAGTGTGTTAAGATTAATCTTTTCTTTTCCCGTCTAGCTCTCTTTTTCACTTTGTAATTTTCACGTGTTTGCTCCTTTATACTTTGAACCCCTGAGCAAAAAATTTGGCTCCATCACTGCCCACGAATGCCCTTATTTTTGTTAGTCTTTAATTTTAGTCTCATAAGTTGATGATCTTTAATTTTATTTTTTTACCATTTCAAATAATGAAAAAATGATCAAAAATATCTTTGACATCAAAAAAAATTCACTTCAGTTTCAAAATATTATACCTTAAGAAATTTATAAGTCACAAAGTATGCCTCAAGAGATAACTTAATTTCTACAAAATTTATGCCAATAGAGGCATAAGTTTAGCTTGAGAACCCAAAAAACAAAATACTCCCTTCGTCCAATAATATTTGTCCATTATTGACTTGACACACATATTAAAAAATACTTCCTCTGTTTCAATTTATTTGGCTTACTTTCCTTTTTAGTCCGTATAGAAAAAATGTTTCTTTCCTTTTTTAGAAACTCTATAATTTCAACTTTCCACATGGCATGTTTAACACCACAAGATTAAAGGGCATTTTGGTACACTTGACATATCTTTAATTTAAGACCACAAGATTTAAAAGTCTTTCACACTTTTTAAACTCCCTGTCAAGTCAAAATAGGCCAAACAAATTGAAACGTAGGGAGTAATAAATAATAGGGGGAATATTACTCTATCACCCTTTGAATATAATAAATTTAATGCTTTAAAAATTATATTGGGTAATGACTATAACTAATAACTAAAAAAAAAGGATAAAAATAAATAAATTATTCATTGATTTTTCAAACTAAACAAGTATTATTTAATATTTAATTTTAATAATATGATAAGTATTATTGAACGGAGGAAATATTCATAGAACAAAAGGTAAAATAACACAACTATCAATTATTACCAAAAAAAAGGCTATTTGGTCAATTGTTTTTTTTTTTTTTGCAAGCGAATGCGCTACTTTTCTTTTCTCTAATCACTGACACCCTCATTAGTGGTTGTTCACTTTTTATCTTATTTTCCATGGCAATAATTCTCTAGCGTATGTCATTTTACTTTTTTCGTGCATTCCAATTTCTTATCAGATAGAACATTTTTTACATTGACATATGCGACAATGTCGAAATATATATGAAGGTAAAATCTATTTTTTAATTTTAGGGTAATTTACACATAATCTTTATGTGTTTTTATTAAAAAAAAAAACTTGTTAAGAAAGATGAATTACTGTAAGATGTAAATATTATATAAATAACGTGTATATATATATATATATATCTTTAATACATAATTATACATTATTTATACAATATCACATACATATACATACGGTCCTTGAACACAACCACTAATCCATGGCACGAGCTTGAACACAACCCATGAAAGCAACCATCTCAGTTTGGAGTTCCTCCGGAAACACTCAGGCAGCATGACTGAACGGAGGCGTCGATTAGAAGGAAAGACAACTGAACACTCTCCAACAATGCTCAATTTTTTGAGATTTTTGCCTACTAAGTCAATTAATAATAATTATATACAGAATAACATATCTCTGTAAAAGTAACAAATATTAGCATATTTTATAACAAATGTAGCCTTTTGTATTTTGAAAAGAAAAGTATTTAATACAATTTTAAATCTCATTAAAATATTAGTAACCCCCTTCATTAATTATATTTCCATCAATACATTCTCTTCCATAATGTTTTCTCTCCCCCATAATTTTGTGATGTTTTTTCTTCAATTTTTTTTTTGTGTTGAGTGCTAACAACTTTTTGTTTAATTTTTATTATTAATATATTACATGTATATTATATTATGACTATATAATATATCACATGTATATTTTATGCAATATTAATATTATATATATATATATATATTCGCAGAAAGGGTTCGTAAGGTCCTAAGAGGAGACCACATTGAAATTCCTTATCAGGAATACACTTATGGTAAACTAATTGGAGTTTGCACTCAAGAAGGATTAAATCTTTGTAATGAGCTTCGTATGTCACAAGAGCTTAAAAGGAATAAGCATAGGGAAAGATCTCAACTCGGAGATTTTTGTACTCAGTTCGGGTTACCTGAACCTACAGCCTATGGCAGTAAAAAAGAGTATAGGACTGAAGATTCCAATAGGAGACGGAAACGAAGATCTAGACGAATGTCTAGAGAAGAAAGAGACGCTAAAAGAAGCTCTCGAAAATCTAATAGATTTACTAAAGATCGGTCAGGAAGGGATCTTTCTAAAATCAAGTGCTACAAATGCGGTAAGCGAGGGCATATTGCTCCAAATTGCAAGTTGAATAAGCTTAAAGCTTTAGAACTTGATCCAGCAATGCATGAAAAGGTTTATAGTTTATTATACACCTCTGGATCGGATGAAGATTATGAATCATATTCTGATACTGAATCAAATATTGATCTTATTGATTTTTCTGATCATGATGAACAGGTTAATTGCACCAATTGCCAAGGTAATACCTGTACTTGTGAAACTGAAGTAGATGATATCTACAAACTTCAGTCACAATTTCAAGATTCTAGTATTAATATGTTCTCGTCTGATAATATCATAGAACTGTTAAAAGAAGTTACTGATAATAATCTTCGTGAAAAAATTATTAATCTTGCCACGGTTAAAGATGCTAGTTCTTCAAAACCAGTTGTGGAAAAGATTAAAAATGATTTTGACTATCAGGCCCCTTATTCTTTAAAGGAGGTTGAAAGTCGTTTAATGAAAAAAAATTCTTTTGTTGAAAAGGATGCTTCTTTTAATGATTTAAAAGAAGAAGTTGAAAATCTAAAAAAAGAAATCATATTTCTTAAGCGAAATCAGGCCATTCATGATACAAGGATTTCTCAGATTGAGAAAAATTATGAGCATGTCAGTCCCATTACCAGCTCTTCGAAAGGTAAAGAGGTTTGTACTGAATAACCTAACATTAATGATCCTGAAAATAATATGTTTTTAGGAATGATGCAGGTTGTTACTGCTCACAAATGGTATGTTAAATGCACCATTTTAATTGATAATAGTTTCTCTATTACTAATATTGCTATGATTGACAGCGGTGCAGATGTAAGCTGCATTCAAGAAGGTCTTGTTCCTTCAAAATATTTTCAAAAAACTATGCATATGGTTAAATCCGCTTCAGGGCATGCGTTAGATATTAAGTACAAATTATCTAATACAAAAATTTGCCAGAATAAGGTTTGCATTCCTCATTTCTTTTTTCTGGTAAAAAAAGCAGTTGCATCCTCCAATTATACTTGGAACGCCTTTTATAAATGCAATTTATCCTTTTACTCATATTGATTCAAAAGGGTTTTCTGCTTCATATGAAGATAATAAAATCAGTTATACTTTTATCACGGAGCCTGTAACTCGTGAAATAGACGCTTTGATTAAATTAAAGCAAAAGCATGTTGATTCTTTACAATACGAACTGTTTAGCATGAATATATTTGAGTCTCTCAAGTCTGCTAAAATACAGGAAAAAATAAAAATGATTTCTGAACAGATCGCCATTGATATTTGCGCCGATCATCCCAGTGCTTAAAAAAAAAAAAAAAAGCATATTGTTACTCTTCCGTATGAGGAGGATTTTTCAGAGGATAATATTCCGACCAAGTCTCGTCCCTGTCAAATGAATTCTGAGTTAGTAGAATTCTGCAAACAGGAAATTGATACATTATTACAAAAAGGTTTAATAAAGCCTTCAAAATCTCCTTGGTCTTGCACAGCGTTTTATGTTAATAATGCTGCAGAAAAAGAACGAGGAGTTCCCAGGTTGGTAATTAATTACAAACCTTTAAACAAATGTTTGAAATGGGTAAGGTATCCCATTCCCAACAAACGCGATTTATTATCTAGATTATATGATGCTAATATATTCTCAAAATTTGATTTAAAATCAGGTTATTGGCAGATTCAGATTTTTAAAGAGCATTCTTATAGAACTGCTTTCAATGTTCCTTTCGGGCAATATGAATGGAATGTTATGCCATTCGGTTTAAAAAACGCTCCATCTGAATTTCAAAAAATCATGAATGACATCTTTAATCCATATATGGATTTTATCATTGTTTATATTGATGATATTTTGGTGTTTTCTAAAACTCTTGAAACGCATATTAAGCACCTTGATATTTTCAAGAAAATTGTGATACAAAATGGTTTAGTTAAAAAAAAAAAAAAAATGAGTTTATTTCAAACTGAAGTTCGTTTTCTTGGACATCTTATTAGTCAAGGAAAAGTCACTCCTATACAGAGGGCTATAGACTTTGCATCAAAGTTTCCGGATGTTATTACTGATAGAACTCAATTACAGAGATTCTTGGGCAGTTTAAATTATATTTCTCCCTTTTACAAGAATCTTTCTCGAGATTTAGCCCCGTTATATGACAGGCTAAAAAAGGATCATAAATCTCCGTGGACTAATAGTCACACTACTTTGGTAAAAAACATCAAATTGCGTGTTCAATCTTTACCCTGTCTAACTCTTGCTAACCCTGCTTGGCAAAAAATTGTTGAAACAGATGCTTCAAATATTGGCTATGGAGGGATTCTTAAGCAGATTAATCCCAATGATAAAAATGAATATCTTATTAGATTTCATTCAGGAAAATGGACTGAGGCCCAGAAAAAATATGCAACTGTGGCCCATGAAATGCTTACTATTGTTAAATGTGTTCTAAAATTTCAGGATGATTTATATAATCAGAAGTTTTTAATAAAAACTGATGCTCAATCGGTCAAA